>ML820236.1:66483-83709 GCA_009831015.1 Picea engelmannii
TTACTAGGGACTTAGACTGATACAACTTCCCCAACTTTTCCCATAAATCCTTGGTTGTAGCTTCCTCTGACACATTTAGTAATACTGATTCGTAGAGACACAGTCGAATTGTGCTCTTTGCCTTCCGATCCGTCTTTTTCCAGTCATCTACATAAGTTCCTGTAGGTGCAGTACCTGGATCTACTGCGATCCACTGATCTCTGTCCACCAAAAGATTTTCCATCTTGAGCTTCCATAGCTCAAATCTTTTCCCATTAAACTTCTCAATCTCCATCTTCAAATTGCTTGCCATTTCTTTTCACCTGAAAAACAATACCACAGATCTCCCACTGTAACAAGGCTTATCACAGTCCCGAGCCAAACCCTTGAGGACAAAGGCGTCCCCCTGAAGCCAATAAATCGCTGATACCAAATGTAAATTCTAACCTTGTACAATATCTACTGCAAACTGATATTCAAAAAGAACAGAAAAGATACAATGGAAAATACAAACATTACACAGAGATTTTTCACCTGGAAACCCAAACCGGGAAAACCAACATATATTATATTCATACATTGTGTTACATTATTTACAATACAATATACATATAGGAGCCAGAAGCATCCAAAACCCTAACCCAATGACCTGGATTAGTGCAAAACCCTAATTCCTTAACCGGAAATAGAAAACCATCGGCAAAAACCATGTGCCGAAAAACCACCTAAATATCATGTGGTCTTGGAAATATGTCGTCCTGGTGTGAAATTTTTTTTTGGGGGTGCTGCCCCCAAACCTCCACATGGGGGGATCCACGCCCCTACACCCCCCCTCTAACCCCCCTGTGCGCCCAGCGCAAACACTCAGACACTACTACTCGTGCAAATAATACAACACATACCTAACAACCCAATGGTTGAAATCCCAACCCCACTTGAAAGGGGTTGTGGCTAGTTGAGCTATGTATGGCTCTGTTGTAACTATGCTAAACATAGGGGAGACTCTCATCACATGTGCATATATGCTTGGAATTGTACATGCACAAGATATGCATGATCATCCTGTTGACAACCTCGGTTTGCCCATTCGTTTAGGGGTGGAAGGCCATGGATTTGGTGATCTTGGTGTCTAGTCGTGATCAGAGGCTTAACCAAAATGTGATGAGGAACCGACTGTCCCGATATGAGAAAATGGTTTGTGGTATCCTAAAATGTACCCACACTCTTTCTAAGAAGATCTTGGCAGTCGCCTCTACTGTGATGTTCTTCATGCAGGTGACCATAATCACCATCTTGGAAAATCGACCAACAACTAGGAAAACACAGTCTTTTCCCTGCTTTGTTGAAGGAAGGCCCGACATGTAGTCCATCGAGATGGATTCTCAGATCTTGTCAGAAGTAGGAAGATGGGTGTACATGCATTGTTTCTTAATGGAATGTTTGGAAATGGCACATGCTGTGTAGGATTTGATATACTTGCTGGAATTCTATCGGAGTTTCAACCAATAGAAATGTTGGTGCAACACTGCCACTGTCTTTTCTATGTCGAACTGTCCTGCCACCTGAATGTATTGAGATTTCCAAATTAGTTTCACTCGCTCGCTTGATAGAATGAAGATATGGCCTAGATGACACAACAACACATCCTGCAGATGAATATCAGTGAAATATTTGTTTATGACCAACATATGGTAGGTAGTGGTGAAGTTAGGATTTCTCTCATAGAGTTGGGGCCATCTGGAGGTATCATTTCCGTAGGAGTTTAGCAACATGGTTAGGGAAGCAACTGGAGGTTTGTTGAGGTTGTCAATGATCCAGTTGGTGCTCCCTATCTTATACTTGATGTTGATATGAAACTACTGCAAGTATGTGGACCACTTATGATGGAAGTCATTCTATAATTAGCCTCATGTCTGCATGAACTGTAGAGGCTTATGATCAGTGTGGATGACTGTCTCCTTACCAAGAATGTAATTTCTCCACTGGCAGTAGGATTGTACAATGGAGTACATTTCTTTTTCATAAGTGGGGTAATTACGAACAATGCCTAATAATGTCTCACTGTGATAGGCCACAATATTTCTATGCTGAGTGAGAACTGTGCCCATAGAATATTCTGAAGCATCTGTCTCAATCTGAAATGGATGCTACAGGTTGGGTAATGAGAGCACAGGGGATGAGCTGAAGTGTTGCTTTAAATCACTAAACACTTTCTGTTGCGACTGGCCCCACACAAATTTTTCCTTGCCACCACCCTTGGTCAATTGGATAAGGGCCCAAGCAATGTGGGAGAATCCCAACACGAACCTGTGATAGAAATTGGCAAGACCTAAGAATATTTGAAGCTTAGTGAGTGTGGTCGGCGCTGGCCAGTCACGAATGACCTAGATCTTGGCGGGATTGACATGGACCCCATTCTCATCAACAATATAACCTACGTACTAGACCCTGTTCATGCTGAAGGAGCATTTTTCCAAATTTACATATAGCTTATGTTGTTGTAGAGTGTGCAGAACTTGTTGAATATCCTACAAGTGTTCTGCCCAATTCTTGCTAAATATGACGATGTCATCCAAATACACCACCACAAAATAATTGGTGAAAGGCCACAAGATATCGTCCATCATCCTCATGAAATTTGTTGGGGTGTTTGTCAAGCCAAAGGGCATGACCAACCATTCGAAAAAACCTTCTTTGGACTTGAAGGTAGTCTTCCATACATCGATCTCATCCATTGGGACCTGGTGGTAGCTGGATTTTAGATCAATCTTACTGAATTATTTGGCCCTCTTGAGTTGGTCAAGGAGATCATCAATTCATGGAATTGGGTACTGGTTCCTGACTGTGATTTTATTTAGGGCTCGACAATCAATGTAAAGTCACCAGGTCCCGTCTTTCTTCTGCACAAGTACGATTGGGATTCCATAAGGTGATGAGCTTGGGCTTATGTGCCCCTTTTCATGTAGCTCTTGGATCTGGTGCATGATTTCCTCATTTTCTGACAGAGAGCAACGATAAAATGGCCCATTGGGTAGCGGTGCATTGGGGGTCAGATCGATTGAGTGCTTGACTTGACACTGTAGAGGTACCCCATTGGGTGAGGAGAATATGTCTTTGTATTCTTCCAAGACCTTATCCACTTGCTTCTGCTGAACGAAGAGACCTATCGTGGAGGCTATGGATGTGGCTGCAACCTTTCGCTCACTTTAAGCGTGAATAAAAAAGAGGACAAACTTCCCAGTTTGAGAGATGACCTTCCTGCATTGCTTGGAAGAGATCAAGGAAATGGTGGTAGATGGGACTACCTCGGGTATCTTGCATAATTTTTTGTTCAAAGTAATAATGACACTACGAGGCCTAGACTCATATACAACATGACCCCATGACGTTTCCATAAATAAGGTTGGACCAAAAGAACATCACAAACTTCAAGGGGGGAGACATCACACAATACCTCATCTTTGAAGGGCTTGATGTCGTAGGCCATACAAAACTGTTGGCTAACGCAGAGATCGCTCCCTTGGAGGAGCCATATGATGGTGTACGACTGTGGGTGTGGTGTTGTGGGTAGAACCAACTGTTGATTCTCCAGTTTTACACCTCTATTACCCTATATTATCCTCTATATGAGTCAATTTTACCTCTCACATGTGCATAGGTTGTCTATTTCCTCCACAAACCTACTTTGTGACCTTGTCCATGTGCATAGAGAGGTAACCTATGTTAAAGCATGATCTGTTTGATTTGATTGATTAAATTGGATTAAATGGTTGATTATTTATGCTCCCAACTACTTGGACTCTTAAGAAGCTCCGTTGGATCTGATACCCTGCCTGATCCGATACCGATACTCCTCCTCATTTGGTACTACCCACTCAATGCCTCATCAGGTACTAGCTCTGTGCTGATCTAGTACCATTCCACGCCTATTTTGGTACCAGTCTGCGCCTATTCCAGTACCAATCTGCACCTCTTCCGGTACCAGCCTGCACCTATTCTGGTACAAGCACAACACCTATTCCGGTACTAGCACAACGCCTATTTCGATACTCTGTGATCATTCGGTACTAAACCCCTATTTACAGGATTTACATGTTGAACGAGTATGCTAGTGGTGATTTCGAGAAGTTAGTTGGATGGAAGTCTCTTGAGGTAGTTTTTGAGGATCACGATAGACTTCATCACTCATGCACTTCGTGTCATGAGGATGAATTCCATATGCCTTGAAATACAATATGATTCTCCAATTGTAATATTTTAAAACCAGTTGATAATTATCTTCAGACCTTGGTTATAACGACTCACCTTCTTTAAAAGGGATGTTGTGTAGATGATAGGAAGTGAGAGGTAATGAGTAAGGAAGAAGTAGTAAGTAGAGAATGATACATATTGTCACGTTGAATGAAATGTTGAACTTCTAATTCACTCGATCAATTGAAGGAATGCAAATGTTGTTTTGTGCAATTCATGGGAATGAGTAAAGTGCTTTAGTCTACAATATATTTAGAGGTACCTTGTTGGTTTGGCAAGGGCCCACTGCCCCAACCAAGGTAAATCTCCCTGTACATGTTTTTGTGTGATTGTGTGAGTGTGAACATTTAATAGTTGTGTGTTGCAAATTATTTTAAATGTATAAACTTTTCTAGGTACAATACATCTTTATTTGATTTTGAATCAGTGTGAGTAAATCATTAGACACTGAATGGAATAGATAATTCCATTTTCATTTTTGCAGATTGATATTTAGTTAACAATAGTTGGATAGATGTGTGGGATTGTTAAATATGCAATTGTTAATATTTTGAATTTATGATTGTGTTCTTCTTAGTAGATACATGAACCATAAGACTTCATCTCTCACCTTCATGTTCCATGTAATGAAGTCTCTCAATCATATTGATTTTTTCCTGTATTAAAGAAGGTTTGATTGGAATTAGTACAATTATGATTGATTTCTTTCTAAGAGTGAATAAAGTGGAGTGTTGATTACTATTTTCAATTGCTACAGGGAACAAGATCTTAAGTTCATCTCTTTATTTCACGAGCATATAATGAACAGACTTGTCACCTAAGCAAGAGCCTTTTCAATTGAGTGTTTGCTTGAGAGTTTTACTACGAACTTTATCTTCTGTTATCGTTGAAGTGTGCCCATATTTGCTTGCTAGTTGTTGTTAAGATTAGTAGCTACAAATAACTAAGTCAAAGTCCATCTTTCCATTTCATGAGCTTGTAAATGGATAAGTCATTATCTGAGCAAGATCTTTTGAATGCATGATTGTTAAGATTTTGTTTGCAAGTTTTTCTTTCTAAATTTTGAAATGAGTGGAGAATGCTATTTGAAAAAGTGTGAAAACAAAGAATTTTGTTACTGATTGTTTCTTGATTGATCTATACTCATCAGACATAGATAGACCACCTGTTTCCGACACATATAGTGTAACAACTCTATCGATTACGAATCCTAGTCGATAATTTATGTTTGGTAATATATTATGCATATAATTGCATGAACACCAATCGCTTGACAACCTCTGCTGAGATGAGGTTCTTATGGATACCTAAATCAATGATGAAGTGCATTGGAGCACCATTCACCCACATCTATGAATGAAATAGGTGCTCACTTTCCTCTGGTTCATCATGTTTTCCAAACTAGACCTTAGTGGTGGTAACAACGATGGCACTTGGATCTGCATCAATGATCCGTCTTCCAAAGTCGGAGCCTGCATCTGATTCAGAGGCTTTCACCTCAACCACCAATGACTGCTTTGAGCGACATTCAACGTTGTTATGTCAGGGGATCTTATGGAACTCACACCATTTCCCAATGTCTTTCTTTTCCTTCCCATTGCCCTTCTTTGTTTTCGGTTTGGACTGGTTGTCCTGAGGTTATCCATCCTTGATCTGCCCTTTTTTTTATGGGTTGGGGCTACCTTTTCTTGACTTCTTCTATGAGGGGTTTCCAGACCCAAACTTTCACGTCTTCTATTTAAGCTTCTCCTCAATTTTGACAACATATTTATAGGCTGCGCCCAAGGAAAAGATGTCCAGAAACTCCGTTTTTGTCTTGATGTATCGATGCAGACCGCCACGATACTTGAGCACCAGATGTTTCTTAGATTATTTGATACCCAACTTGGTGCGCAAGGTATGGAAGACATTGATGAACTCTAGCACTGTCTGGTTCCTTTCTTGTCGCAGTGTGGTCCATCTTGTATATAAGTCATCATAACTTCCAACAGGGTAGTATTATTCCTTAACAACATCCCTGAAGGAACCTCAAGTGATTCCAACTACAAATAATGTAGATCCATATGTTTCCTTTTTCTCACAGAAATTCTCCCACCAATCTTTGACATGGGGGAAGGCCTTAAGGAGTGAAAATTTAATATTTTCTCTATCGGAAAAGTTGTGGACAAAAAAATTCCCTTCTAGAAGGTTTAACCATTTGTCTACATCATTCGCATCTATTTTACCTTCAAATATAGGAATATAAAAATTGATTTGTACCTTGAAGGGGGCGACACCTCCTCTTGAGGAAGATGCATCTCTTGTTGGAAGCCATCGAAGGATTTGCACAAAGTTATCCATCATATCGTTCCTTTTCCATGAGAGGGATTCCTCGAGAAAATGTTTAAAAGGATCTCCTGCCACATCATCTCTCTTTTCTTTTTCCACAGGCAACCTTCGAGTTCAGAAAGGCCGATATTGAAAAGGATCAACTGGTTCGAGTCCCAACTGCTTATACCCTGACCTCGTTGGGGACATGCACAAAAAAACAAATGAAGAGAAGAACGCTCTGATACCACTAATATAGATTTATGAGAGAAACAAAATGAAACACAGATTTATAACATTAACACATATATAGAGAGAACAATAACAGAGATACAGTGGAACTTAAATTCTATTCAATAAAGAAATCTGTTGAAAATGTAAAATGCAGAAAGAAAACAATCTTGCTCGAATGGTGGTAGCTAATCTCTGAGAAGAGATGTGGAAGCTAAGCGCATTCATTTGAGCACATTAAAATGAGGCCTCCAGACCATTTTAGCATCCATAATTAAACAAAAACTCTAGACATAAAAAAACCTAACCCTAGGAGATGAAGCACCAAAAGTCATGTGGGCCTCAATGGGGTAAGTTGGTACATCAATTTTTTGGGGTCGTAACTTTTGCATACGATCTCCATTGTAGGCGGACAATAACCCATTGGAAAGGTATATTTGAAGACTACACATTATGTCATCACACTCTAACTCTATATGCAATGTGACTATGGCGGGCCCAAAAAATGTTGTTTAGGGCCTCAAAACTTCCCCAGAAGTTTAGGACCCGAAAAGCTAAAAAACAACTGCCAAGATGAAAACTGTAATCACCAAGATGAAAAATGTATGTGATCCAGATAGAAGAGGTGGGTGGCCATTTATATCCACCTGGATCATGTATGTTGTGGATAGAGTTAAGTGGGACATATGGAAAGAGGATAGATAGATAATTTCTAGGTTGGAAGCGAAAGTAAATAAGTTAAACAAAGGGAAGAAAAAATTGAGAAACTTGACTCATGTAATGCTTATTTGCAAGTGGACTTCACCTATGTATGTAGTGTTCTTGCAAGAAAAAAACTTGATGTTTTAGTTTAAAGAATTGTTTGAAGGAAGATCAAGAGATTTCAAGACTATTGAGTACTTTCTAGAAGCATTTATTGCAAGTAGCCAGGAAGTCAAAATTTACTTTGTGAACTATATCAACACAAAATATTGTTTTTCCATGATAGGAAATGGAATCCTAACCCATTTGTAAGGGATGTTCAATTGAGAGCATTCACTTATTTTATGAGTAATAATTTATTATGGAAGATTGCACAACAATCTATGGAACACAATAAGCAAAATTGTAGTTTATGGGTGAGAGGTGAAAATCATAATACATAAGTAATTCTGGGAATACATCATAGATGAATGAATGCACCTTAGTGGGTACCATTCATCAATGGGACTCAACAATATTCTATTGCTTATTGTGAACAAAAAATCATCCATACAAGATTGAAAGCCTTAATTTCATGTCGAAACATATGGAATAATTTGACAAATCAATTAAAACACATGGATCCATTTGGTTATCCTAATTTCAACAAAGAAATGACTAGACTGGAATGATACATATCCTATTTGAGACACTATGGTACCACTTGGATAGGACTAAAATTTCACTTTACTTTGATTTGGTGCCCTGCACCATAATATCAACATCTGTATAAATGGAGTCCCTGGGAAGAAAACAAATATTGGAAAATGATCGAACATACTTTAAGATATTATCCAGGCTAATAAGATGGATACCCTTCTTATAATATGAGAAGCCTTCATCAATGATATTCACATGTTTTCTCTGATTTAGATTGGCTATTGAGGTTTCACGAGGATGAGAAATAGATTAAGTAGGGGGGAGATGATGAGACCCATTTTGAAATCCTTTTACTCTAATTTTCCTTCCTCTTTATACCCTTTTTCCATGAGTATTGATCCTTTTCTAACCAAATATGGTACAATTTCCCAAAGGTACTCTTCCATTCATAACTCGGTACTTCATTGAGTTTTGTCAATGCATCAAGAATGTTTTTATATACTTTGTATCTAACTTGAAAGTTTGAGAACTACTATAGATCATGCTACATAACATAAATTCTATACATCTAGTTTTTCAACTTATTGATTCCCATTACTATTGTAGTATTCCAAATATAAAATAGTATGCAGAACATAAATATTTTAGCTAGAAATGGCAGAACAATAATTATATAACCAGAACAATACCATAATAACACCAGAAAGAGAACCTTGATTAATGATAGCAATGTTCACTTGACTCTTCGAGGGGGAAACCTACAATAGACTAGATCTCAATTAAAATAATATCCAAGACAAAACTTATCATACCCTCTACCCCTATTTATACTAAATCTGTCTATCCAAAAGAAAAATCTATAGGAAGATCCTTCTAGAAGCGAAAGCTTCTATTAGGTCTTCTTACATTTGAATTATTATTCCTTATTGCTAGGCCTTATTATTATTGGCCTTTATTACATGGAAATATATTATTCTACCTACATGAGGGGTTAGGGAGGTTAGGTCCCTAACATGTCCTCCCCCTTAAAAACAACCTTGTCCTCAAGGCTTGAGATGAGAAAATTGCTGCAGAATGGTAGTTGGTTCCCAAGTGGCATCTGTTGGAGTTGTATCTTTCCACTGGACTAACACTTCCTTGATAGTGTGCTAACGTAGATGAGTCTCATGCTGGTCCAAAAATGCTTGTGGTTGCAACACGATGGAGACTTCTTCATCCAACTCGAGAAGGTTGGTTTGAGTTTGGCACTTCGTTCCAATCACCTTCTTTAAGAAGGAGACATGAAAAACATGATGGAGCTTAGAATGAATGGGAAAAGTTAACTGATAGGCCAACTGTTCCACATGCTTGAGAACGGTACAAGGACCATAAAATTTGGATGCCAATTTCTGACAATGGTCAACCTTGAGGGAAGTTTGATTATAAGGTTGTAGTCAAAGAAACACCTGGTCTCCTTCAATAAATTGACATTCAAAGTGACCTTGATCTTCATGTTGCTTCATGTGATTCTGGGCCATGAAAAAATTATCTTTGAGGGTACAGAGAATAGCCTCTCGAACTGTAAGCATTTGGTCAACTGCCTGGACCTTAGAGACACCTGGCAGGTATGAGAGAACTGAAGGTGGATTTTTTCCTTATACTGCTTCAAAAGGATTCATACAGGTAGCTATATGGTAAGAAGTGTTGTACCACCATTCGACTAGTGGTAACCATTGATCCCACTAATTTTTCCTTTTCGATGCAAAACACCTCAAATATGTTTCCAAATGCTTGTTGACAACTTCAGTTTGACCGTCAGTCTGGGGATGATAAGCTGTGCTGAGATGCAATTGGGTGCCATGTAGCCTGAATAGTTCTTGCCAAAAATTGCTAGTGAAAGTGGGGTCTCAATCAGAAACAATAGAATGAGGCATGCCATGAATCTTGAAGACCTGATCCATGAAAAGTTGAGCAACAATGGAGGCAGTAAATGGGTGTTGAAGAGCACAAAAATGAGCATACTTGGAAAGAAAATCAACGACCACCATGATGACTGATTTATTGCTCGATTTAGGTAATCCCACAATAAAATCCATAGAGATATCCCTATAAATAGTAGGTGGAATCATAAGCGGTTGTAGTGTGCCAGGAGATTTGACTATTTCGCCCTTGTTGCATTGAGAAACATCACATTCTACCAAAAAATTATGAATGTCCTGTTTCATACCATCCCAGAAAAAAGAACATTTGACCTGGTCATAGGTTTTGGTAAACCCTGAGTGCCCAACTGTGGGTGTAGTATGAAGCTCAGAAAGTACCATGGATTTAAGTTGTGACTGTTTAATTAAATATAAAATCCCTTTGTAGCAAAGCTCACCATTGTGCTAAGAGTACCCCGGGGAAACTGGAGAATCAATCTGCAATTGTTGGATTAGATTCAAAATTTTGGGATCTTGTAGCCATTCCCAGTGAACAAATTGGAGCTAATATTGTACAATGAAGGAGAGGGAAAAAAGGGACCCTTCATCTTCATATTTTCTTGAAAGTGCATCAACAACCATATTGTATTTTCCTTTCTTGTAAATGATCTCATAATCATATCCAAAGAACTTAGTCACCCATTTTTGTTGCTCTGGGGAGGAAGGGCGTTGTTCCAGAAAACACTTGAGGATTTGATGATTTGTCTTATTTTGGAAGCGCTACCCCAATAGATAAGGGCATCAAATATCCATTGCATGCAGAATAGCCAACATTTCCTTTTTATAGATTTATTAGCCCAAATGTCACTCTGACAGTTGTTTGTCGGTAAAGGCCAAAGGCCGATCATATTGCATGAGGATTGCTCCTATTCCTCTCTCAGAAGCATCACATTATAGGACAAAGGTATTTGTGAAATTAGGAAGGGCACGTACTGGAGTGGTGCACATGGCCACCTTCAAGGTTTGAAAGGCATGATCAATTGCGAGAGTCCAAGTGAAATAATTCTTTTTAAGGAGAGAAGTGAGAGGTGCCACAATCTTTCCATAATTCTTAACAAACTTGCAATAATATCTTGTTAAACCTAGAAATCCATAGATGCTTTTGAGAGTCTTTGGGTGAGGACAATCCTGCATAGCTTCAATCTTTTTAGGATCCACCCTGACACCTGCCTTGCCAACAATATGACCCAAGTACTCAATTTCCGAGGCACCAAAATCACATTTAGATTGTTTGAGGAAAAGTTGGTGCTGAGAGAGTAGATGTAGAACTCGATCCAGATGACCAAGATGGGATGTCCATGTTTTACTATAGATGAGGATATCATCAAAGAAAATTAAGACAGAATGAGGGAGAAAAGGACGAAAGACATGATTCATGAGGCTTTGGAAAGTGGAGGGAGCATTACACAAGCCAAAGGGAATGACCAAAAACTCTCAGTGGCCCTCATGAGTTTGAAATACAGTCTTTGGAATGTCTGCCTCATTCATACGTATCTGGTGGTAGCTAGAACGAAGATCAAGTTTAGTAAAGAACTAGGCACCACTTAATTCATCCAAGAGGTCGTCAATGACAGGAGTGAGAAATATATCTTTGATGGTGAGTTTGTTGAGGGTGCGAAAGTCAGGACACATGTTCCAATGGCCTTATTTCTTAAGGACCATGAACACATGAGTAGAGTAGGGGTTCGTACTAGGATGGATAATACTTGCAGTGAGTGATTCTTGAACAATTTTCTTATTTTAATTTTTCTAGGAAAAGGGATGACGATAGGGATGAACATTGGGAGGAAGGATGCCTGGGACAAGGGGAATGGAATGATCATGAACACCATGGGAAGGAGGAAGTCCCCTGGGAGTGGAAAAAACAACTTGATGTTTGGAGAGGATGGATTGGAGGTCTTGCGACACAGAGGGTGTCTTAGTGATGAAAATGGCATGGAGTTGTGCAATAATGCCAGAATGACCTTTTTTGAGGAGATTTTCCATGCGATGGGAACTGATGATCTCCAAGGAACAGATGATGATGCCTTGGAACTTATATTGTTGGCCCTCCTGGTTTAATTGCATGGTTAATTCCGTAAAATCCATTAGAATGGGACCCATAGTCCTTAGCCATTCTGCACCAACACAATATCACAACCTCCCATGTCAATAACAAACATATGATATTTCATGTGGTACTAACCAATTTGGAGACACACATTTTCACAAAGCTCCCTACATTTCATGGAGCCACCATTGGAAATCATGGTTTGAAAATTATTGATGCCACACATATAGCAATTATTTTCTTGGGCAATGCGACGATGAATAAAATTATGGGTACTTTCGCTGTCAACAAGGATGATGACGTTCAACTATAACATTGTTGTGTGCTAGGGTTTGAGCTCTGAGACATGCCTTTGATCCCTCACATTAGCATTCAGGCAGCCATGGCCCCCTCTGAGGGGGGGGATCCACCCCCTGTATCCTCAACTTCGGATCTGCAGGCCTTCCAGGCACTGATATCTTCTTATGCAAAGACTCACAAGGTAACTCCTTAAAGATTCTTCAAAAAATCAAGAGAAATACCCAAGGTTGTTGTGAATTATCCTTCGACATGACCTCTAGCCCTTAGACTGGTGGACAAAGGATTGATAGGGAAGTTCATAGGGCTATGGCCCTCTCCAAAATCCATGCACCTCTGGTTGGAATCGAACTGGCACAAACTGATCCAGGGACAAATGTCGGTGACCTTCTATGGTAAGGGTTTCTTTTCTTTCTTATTTGAAAAAAAAGAAGATAGGGAACTAATTTTCTGAATCGGCCCATATTTCATGGGTGCTCATGGAATATATCTCAATAAATGGACTCCTAATTTTAGTCTAGAAAATGATATTCCACGAGCAGTCCATGTATGGGTAAGACTGTCATTCCTCCCATTACACTGTTGGAATGATGAAACCATAAGAAGTATCGACAACTCTTTAGGAAAATATATCGATCATGTTGAACCATGAGAGGGACTTCAAACCTGTTCCAAACTTTGTGTGGAGTTAGACTTGGAAAAAGGGCTCCCATAAGCAATACAACTAAACCTAGATAATTGGTCTTACATTCAACAAGTATATTACGAGCAAATCCCCTTCAAATGTAAAGCATTCCATGAATATGGACATTTCACAAAAAATTTCCCTCAGGACAAGGAAACCCAAGACCAGGACCCAAAGCAAGATCAATGGCAACAACCAAAGTGGAAAAAATCTAATGGGAAAAACCCCTCGTATCCTGCACAAGGACAAAGAGAAAAATCTCTAGATCCGAGAAAAATAACGTCAGGCTCTCCACATAAAGGGGAATCAAGTCATAACTGATATGATGGAATTCCAATAGAAGGTAATACAAAGGAATTCATGTAAAGACAAGAAGAAAACGGAAAAAAGAGACAAGAAGATATAGGGGAGGAGGTAAGAAAAGGTAAAGAAAAAGAGACCCTGATCAGAAGTGGGGAATCCACAACAAAATCTTCACCAAGTCTCTCCCCAGAGCTTCCATATTTCTCAGAAGATGAGAGGAAAGATACATCCAACAATGATATATATCTTGAGGTCACTTAGCCAACCATAACAAAAAAATGAGGAAGAAAATCTCAAAGAAATAAAAGAGAATCGATTGTAGACAGAGAAAAAGAGCTAGGCATCCAAAAAAGAATAGAGGAAGCATTAAAAAAAGAAACGGGAAAAATAAGGCCGCCCAACACAAGGGAGTAGCATATCATCCCTCTAAATGGGGGGCATGAAAATCCATTGATAAATGATGAAAATTGTCTCCTGGAATTGTAGAGGACTAGGGAGTAGGGATAAAAAACAAGAAGTCAGAAAACTGTTAAAATTAGAAAAACCCTCAATCCTCCTAATCCGGGAGACAAAAATGAGGGACCTGGAAACCCTCCAAGATCTACAAAAGATATGGGAAAAAGGTGAAGGAAAATCAATCGTTCTAGAGGAGCCTTGGGAGGAATAGGTACATTCTAGAACGCATAAGAATTCAAACTAGAGGATCATGTGCAATCCCAGTTCCGGCTGATGGTATCCTTAACCAAGAAATCTACAGGTATGTTATACTCCATTATAAATGTATATATTCCAAATAATTATATGGAAAAAATAGAATGCTGGTGATCCCTTCAGAATCTGGCCACTGAAAACCCCCCTCAAAACTTGATCATTGTTGGGGACTTCAATACCACAAGAGGTTTAAAAGAAAAACGAGGGGGTACTATCATGAGAGATCAATTCAGGGAAAGGATGGGTGATCTAATATTGGATCTATATCTCTTCGATGTCCCTTCTACTAAAGGGATGTACACTTGGAACAATAGAAGAGCAGGACCAGGACACATAGCGGCTAGGCTAGATCGATTCCTAATAAGAATCTCCTTTCTGGCCCTTCTAGACAAAGATTTCTTTTTGAATATCCCTTGGTAAGGATCAAACCATCGTCCTATCTCGTTAATATTCAAATCACAAAAAAACTGGGGCCCCATTCCCTTCAAATTCAATCCCCTATGGATGGATCGACCATAGTTCCTTTTCTCCATTTCCCAAATCTGGAATCAATGGATTATAGGATCTCCAAAGTACATATGGGAGTAGAAGTTGAAGTTGGTGAAAGGATTCCTCAAATAATGGGCAAAAAACTCATCGAACCCGGATTAGAACAAGGTCAGAGACAAAAATCTTCATCTCAAAAAAATACAAGAGGAAATGGAGACAAAAGAGGTTCAACAAAGTCATATTATGACTGAGCAAAAAATCCACAAGGAATACATTCAAGCATTAACGAAAGAAGAAATAATCTCGAGACTAAAATCCAAAAGTATTTGGTTGAAAGCATGGGACCAAAATACTTCCTTCTTCCATAAACAGGCAAAATCCAGACTTTGGGCTAATCAAATTTATGAAATCAAAGCACCAGAAGGGGAAATTATAAAGGATTTTGATCAAATCAAGCAACAAACTACCAATCATTTCCACAAGATCTATACTAAAATGGAAGATAAAAAGATGAAATAATTGATTCTCTTCTCAGGCACATTCTAGGCAAGCTAACGGAGGACGACAATCTTCATCTAAATAGACAAATTGAAGAAGCTGAAATTTTAAAAGCTATCAACCAATTTAACGAAGACAAAGCTCTGGGACAAGATGGCTTCACCCTACACTTCTATAAAAAATGTTGGCACATAATCAAGCATGACTTCATCAAAATGATAAGATTTGTTCACAAATAAAAAAAAATGGGAGGAGCCGCCAATTCCTCCTTCTTAACGCTTATCCAAAAAGAAAATGGTGCCTCTACACTAGATCGATTTAGACCCATTTCTCTATGTAATATCTCTTATAAAATCATAGCTAACAGGTTGAATCCTCTTCTCAGATTATTAATCCTTCCAAATCAAGGAGTATTTGTAGTAGGCTGACATATTTGGGACAAATTTATTCTGGTACAAGAAGAAATACACTCCAACAATTCCCGAGGAGAACCAAGTATGGAAATAAAATTGGATATGGAAAATGCCTTCGATAGAGTAGAATATGATTTTCTTTATAAGGTTATGAAAAAATTTGGGTTCAGTCAAGATTTAATTTCCTGGATGGGATCTTGCATTGCTTCCCCTTGGATCGCTCCTCTCTTCAATAGAAGACCAACTCCCTTATTTAAGGCCTCCAAAGGCTTAAGACATGGTTTTCCTCTCTCCCCTCTTCTGTATGTGATCATGGCCGAGACTCTTAATAGAAATCTGGAGTGGGAAAGCATCAATGGCTCAATATCGGGAATCAAGATAGCCCAAGGTGTAAAACAAATCAATCACTCACAATTCATTGATGACACAATCCTCTTGAGTGGAGCTTCAAAAACCATGTCCAGAAGACTAAATCAAGTTCTAGACACTTTTGTCTTAGTTTTGGGTGGGCTCCTCAATAAGACAAAATGTCAAAACTACATTTGGAATGTCTCTGCTGCTATTAGAGCAAGAATTGCTCAAATTCTTGGATTTGACATCTCACTAGATTGGAAAATTTTCAAATATATTGGACTACCTCTGTTCCTAAAAACGATACCTGGTGAGTACTGGAAACTCTCTCTTCAAAAAGTCAAGAAAAAGATGGAGTCCTGGGGTTCAAGGTGGCTCAACCCAGCGGGGAGGGTGATCCTGATTAAATCAGTTTTATCTGCTCTTCCCCTCTTTCAATTTTCTTCCCTCTTGGCCCCAAATGGAGTTCTAAAAGACTTGGCCTAGCTCATCTGCAAATTCCTATGGCAAGGGGGAAAATCCAATTTCAAAAAATTCCACCTTGTAAATTGGGACACAATAAGCCTCCCCCAAAAAAGTGGGGACTAGGAATCAAAGATCCTGAAGTGGCCAACACAACAATGGGAGCCAAGCTTCTTTGGAGGATTCTCATGGGAAAAAAAGACTGGTGGAAAATGACTATAACAAAAAAGTATAGGCTGGGGGGAAGAAAAAGGTGCATGGATAACACGCCTGATCCTCATCCTGGATCACAAGTCTTTAAAATAATTAGAGTGACTATTCCCTTCTTCAAGGAGCACCTTTCTTGGATCCCGGGAAATGGTAAAATGATTAGGTTATGGCAAGACCTAATAATGGGAGCAGATCTCAACTCCTGCGAGGCAAAAACTACTGACCTGAAAAAATGAGTGATAGCTAAACACAAAAGCACTCTCTATGACATTTCAAATTGGAATGAAAATGGTAGTTGGAAGGAGTGGAACTTGGGTGGTGTCCCCGATCACATGAAGAATCAAGCTCAAATTCTATTCTCATTCCTCAAAGGAGCAGCTCCTATCCTCAGAGACACTCCAGATAGCCGTGGTTGGGGAACAACTGGATACTTAGTAAAATATGGCTATAACACACTCCTCTACACTCTAAGGGTGTTCAAGAACTCAACAAAATGGAAAAACGTTTGGAGCCAAGACTCTCTGCCCAAAACAAACTTCTTCATTTGGTCCCTTACACATGGGAAAATTCTAACGGGAGAAAATCTAATGAAAATAGGTTTTCATGGCCATTTCAACTGTCCTCTTTGCCAAATTAGTCAAGACAACATTCAACACCTCTTCTGGGACTACCCTTTTTCGAGAAAAGTCT
>ML820236.1:87296-152562 GCA_009831015.1 Picea engelmannii
AATTGGTGAAAGGCCACAAGATATCGTCCATCATCCTCATGAAATTTGTTGGGGTGTTTGTCAAGCCAAAGGGCATGACCAACCATTCGAAAAAACCTTCTTTGGACTTGAAGGTAGTCTTCCATACATCGATCTCATCCATTGGGACCTGGTGGTAGCTGGATTTTAGATCAATCTTACTGAATTATTTGGCCCTCTTGAGTTGGTCAAGGAGATCATCAATTCATGGAATTGGGTACTGGTTCCTGACTGTGATTTTATTTAGGGCTCGACAATCAATGTAAAGTCACCAGGTCCCGTCTTTCTTCTGCACAAGTACGATTGGGATTCCATAAGGTGATGAGCTTGGGCTTATGTGCCCCTTTTCATGTAGCTCTTGGATCTGGTGCATGATTTCCTCATTTTCTGACAGAGAGCAACGATAAAATGGCCCATTGGGTAGCGGTGCATTGGGGGTCAGATCGATTGAGTGCTTGACTTGACACTGTAGAGGTACCCCATTGGGTGAGGAGAATATGTCTTTGTATTCTTCCAAGACCTTATCCACTTGCTTCTGCTGAACGAAGAGACCTATCGTGGAGGCTATGGATGTGGCTGCAACCTTTCGCTCACTTTAAGCGTGAATAAAAAAGAGGACAAACTTCCCAGTTTGAGAGATGACCTTCCTGCATTGCTTGGAAGAGATCAAGGAAATGGTGGTAGATGGGACTACCTCGGGTATCTTGCATAATTTTTTGTTCAAAGTAATAATGACACTACGAGGCCTAGACTCATATACAACATGACCCCATGACGTTTCCATAAATAAGGTTGGACCAAAAGAACATCACAAACTTCAAGGGGGGAGACATCACACAATACCTCATCTTTGAAGGGCTTGATGTCGTAGGCCATACAAAACTGTTGGCTAACGCAGAGATCGCTCCCTTGGAGGAGCCATATGATGGTGTACGACTGTGGGTGTGGTGTTGTGGGTAGAACCAACTGTTGATTCTCCAGTTTTACACCTCTATTACCCTATATTATCCTCTATATGAGTCAATTTTACCTCTCACATGTGCATAGGTTGTCTATTTCCTCCACAAACCTACTTTGTGACCTTGTCCATGTGCATAGAGAGGTAACCTATGTTAAAGCATGATCTGTTTGATTTGATTGATTAAATTGGATTAAATGGTTGATTATTTATGCTCCCAACTACTTGGACTCTTAAGAAGCTCCGTTGGATCTGATACCCTGCCTGATCCGATACCGATACTCCTCCTCATTTGGTACTACCCACTCAATGCCTCATCAGGTACTAGCTCTGTGCTGATCTAGTACCATTCCACGCCTATTTTGGTACCAGTCTGCGCCTATTCCAGTACCAATCTGCACCTCTTCCGGTACCAGCCTGCACCTATTCTGGTACAAGCACAACACCTATTCCGGTACTAGCACAACGCCTATTTCGATACTCTGTGATCATTCGGTACTAAACCCCTATTTACAGGATTTACATGTTGAACGAGTATGCTAGTGGTGATTTCGAGAAGTTAGTTGGATGGAAGTCTCTTGAGGTAGTTTTTGAGGATCACGATAGACTTCATCACTCATGCACTTCGTGTCATGAGGATGAATTCCATATGCCTTGAAATACAATATGATTCTCCAATTGTAATATTTTAAAACCAGTTGATAATTATCTTCAGACCTTGGTTATAACGACTCACCTTCTTTAAAAGGGATGTTGTGTAGATGATAGGAAGTGAGAGGTAATGAGTAAGGAAGAAGTAGTAAGTAGAGAATGATACATATTGTCACGTTGAATGAAATGTTGAACTTCTAATTCACTCGATCAATTGAAGGAATGCAAATGTTGTTTTGTGCAATTCATGGGAATGAGTAAAGTGCTTTAGTCTACAATATATTTAGAGGTACCTTGTTGGTTTGGCAAGGGCCCACTGCCCCAACCAAGGTAAATCTCCCTGTACATGTTTTTGTGTGATTGTGTGAGTGTGAACATTTAATAGTTGTGTGTTGCAAATTATTTTAAATGTATAAACTTTTCTAGGTACAATACATCTTTATTTGATTTTGAATCAGTGTGAGTAAATCATTAGACACTGAATGGAATAGATAATTCCATTTTCATTTTTGCAGATTGATATTTAGTTAACAATAGTTGGATAGATGTGTGGGATTGTTAAATATGCAATTGTTAATATTTTGAATTTATGATTGTGTTCTTCTTAGTAGATACATGAACCATAAGACTTCATCTCTCACCTTCATGTTCCATGTAATGAAGTCTCTCAATCATATTGATTTTTTCCTGTATTAAAGAAGGTTTGATTGGAATTAGTACAATTATGATTGATTTCTTTCTAAGAGTGAATAAAGTGGAGTGTTGATTACTATTTTCAATTGCTACAGGGAACAAGATCTTAAGTTCATCTCTTTATTTCACGAGCATATAATGAACAGACTTGTCACCTAAGCAAGAGCCTTTTCAATTGAGTGTTTGCTTGAGAGTTTTACTACGAACTTTATCTTCTGTTATCGTTGAAGTGTGCCCATATTTGCTTGCTAGTTGTTGTTAAGATTAGTAGCTACAAATAACTAAGTCAAAGTCCATCTTTCCATTTCATGAGCTTGTAAATGGATAAGTCATTATCTGAGCAAGATCTTTTGAATGCATGATTGTTAAGATTTTGTTTGCAAGTTTTTCTTTCTAAATTTTGAAATGAGTGGAGAATGCTATTTGAAAAAGTGTGAAAACAAAGAATTTTGTTACTGATTGTTTCTTGATTGATCTATACTCATCAGACATAGATAGACCACCTGTTTCCGACACATATAGTGTAACAACTCTATCGATTACGAATCCTAGTCGATAATTTATGTTTGGTAATATATTATGCATATAATTGCATGAACACCAATCGCTTGACAACCTCTGCTGAGATGAGGTTCTTATGGATACCTAAATCAATGATGAAGTGCATTGGAGCACCATTCACCCACATCTATGAATGAAATAGGTGCTCACTTTCCTCTGGTTCATCATGTTTTCCAAACTAGACCTTAGTGGTGGTAACAACGATGGCACTTGGATCTGCATCAATGATCCGTCTTCCAAAGTCGGAGCCTGCATCTGATTCAGAGGCTTTCACCTCAACCACCAATGACTGCTTTGAGCGACATTCAACGTTGTTATGTCAGGGGATCTTATGGAACTCACACCATTTCCCAATGTCTTTCTTTTCCTTCCCATTGCCCTTCTTTGTTTTCGGTTTGGACTGGTTGTCCTGAGGTTATCCATCCTTGATCTGCCCTTTTTTTTATGGGTTGGGGCTACCTTTTCTTGACTTCTTCTATGAGGGGTTTCCAGACCCAAACTTTCACGTCTTCTATTTAAGCTTCTCCTCAATTTTGACAACATATTTATAGGCTGCGCCCAAGGAAAAGATGTCCAGAAACTCCGTTTTTGTCTTGATGTATCGATGCAGACCGCCACGATACTTGAGCACCAGATGTTTCTTAGATTATTTGATACCCAACTTGGTGCGCAAGGTATGGAAGACATTGATGAACTCTAGCACTGTCTGGTTCCTTTCTTGTCGCAGTGTGGTCCATCTTGTATATAAGTCATCATAACTTCCAACAGGGTAGTATTATTCCTTAACAACATCCCTGAAGGAACCTCAAGTGATTCCAACTACAAATAATGTAGATCCATATGTTTCCTTTTTCTCACAGAAATTCTCCCACCAATCTTTGACATGGGGGAAGGCCTTAAGGAGTGAAAATTTAATATTTTCTCTATCGGAAAAGTTGTGGACAAAAAAATTCCCTTCTAGAAGGTTTAACCATTTGTCTACATCATTCGCATCTATTTTACCTTCAAATATAGGAATATAAAAATTGATTTGTACCTTGAAGGGGGCGACACCTCCTCTTGAGGAAGATGCATCTCTTGTTGGAAGCCATCGAAGGATTTGCACAAAGTTATCCATCATATCGTTCCTTTTCCATGAGAGGGATTCCTCGAGAAAATGTTTAAAAGGATCTCCTGCCACATCATCTCTCTTTTCTTTTTCCACAGGCAACCTTCGAGTTCAGAAAGGCCGATATTGAAAAGGATCAACTGGTTCGAGTCCCAACTGCTTATACCCTGACCTCGTTGGGGACATGCACAAAAAAACAAATGAAGAGAAGAACGCTCTGATACCACTAATATAGATTTATGAGAGAAACAAAATGAAACACAGATTTATAACATTAACACATATATAGAGAGAACAATAACAGAGATACAGTGGAACTTAAATTCTATTCAATAAAGAAATCTGTTGAAAATGTAAAATGCAGAAAGAAAACAATCTTGCTCGAATGGTGGTAGCTAATCTCTGAGAAGAGATGTGGAAGCTAAGCGCATTCATTTGAGCACATTAAAATGAGGCCTCCAGACCATTTTAGCATCCATAATTAAACAAAAACTCTAGACATAAAAAAACCTAACCCTAGGAGATGAAGCACCAAAAGTCATGTGGGCCTCAATGGGGTAAGTTGGTACATCAATTTTTTGGGGTCGTAACTTTTGCATACGATCTCCATTGTAGGCGGACAATAACCCATTGGAAAGGTATATTTGAAGACTACACATTATGTCATCACACTCTAACTCTATATGCAATGTGACTATGGCGGGCCCAAAAAATGTTGTTTAGGGCCTCAAAACTTCCCCAGAAGTTTAGGACCCGAAAAGCTAAAAAACAACTGCCAAGATGAAAACTGTAATCACCAAGATGAAAAATGTATGTGATCCAGATAGAAGAGGTGGGTGGCCATTTATATCCACCTGGATCATGTATGTTGTGGATAGAGTTAAGTGGGACATATGGAAAGAGGATAGATAGATAATTTCTAGGTTGGAAGCGAAAGTAAATAAGTTAAACAAAGGGAAGAAAAAATTGAGAAACTTGACTCATGTAATGCTTATTTGCAAGTGGACTTCACCTATGTATGTAGTGTTCTTGCAAGAAAAAAACTTGATGTTTTAGTTTAAAGAATTGTTTGAAGGAAGATCAAGAGATTTCAAGACTATTGAGTACTTTCTAGAAGCATTTATTGCAAGTAGCCAGGAAGTCAAAATTTACTTTGTGAACTATATCAACACAAAATATTGTTTTTCCATGATAGGAAATGGAATCCTAACCCATTTGTAAGGGATGTTCAATTGAGAGCATTCACTTATTTTATGAGTAATAATTTATTATGGAAGATTGCACAACAATCTATGGAACACAATAAGCAAAATTGTAGTTTATGGGTGAGAGGTGAAAATCATAATACATAAGTAATTCTGGGAATACATCATAGATGAATGAATGCACCTTAGTGGGTACCATTCATCAATGGGACTCAACAATATTCTATTGCTTATTGTGAACAAAAAATCATCCATACAAGATTGAAAGCCTTAATTTCATGTCGAAACATATGGAATAATTTGACAAATCAATTAAAACACATGGATCCATTTGGTTATCCTAATTTCAACAAAGAAATGACTAGACTGGAATGATACATATCCTATTTGAGACACTATGGTACCACTTGGATAGGACTAAAATTTCACTTTACTTTGATTTGGTGCCCTGCACCATAATATCAACATCTGTATAAATGGAGTCCCTGGGAAGAAAACAAATATTGGAAAATGATCGAACATACTTTAAGATATTATCCAGGCTAATAAGATGGATACCCTTCTTATAATATGAGAAGCCTTCATCAATGATATTCACATGTTTTCTCTGATTTAGATTGGCTATTGAGGTTTCACGAGGATGAGAAATAGATTAAGTAGGGGGGAGATGATGAGACCCATTTTGAAATCCTTTTACTCTAATTTTCCTTCCTCTTTATACCCTTTTTCCATGAGTATTGATCCTTTTCTAACCAAATATGGTACAATTTCCCAAAGGTACTCTTCCATTCATAACTCGGTACTTCATTGAGTTTTGTCAATGCATCAAGAATGTTTTTATATACTTTGTATCTAACTTGAAAGTTTGAGAACTACTATAGATCATGCTACATAACATAAATTCTATACATCTAGTTTTTCAACTTATTGATTCCCATTACTATTGTAGTATTCCAAATATAAAATAGTATGCAGAACATAAATATTTTAGCTAGAAATGGCAGAACAATAATTATATAACCAGAACAATACCATAATAACACCAGAAAGAGAACCTTGATTAATGATAGCAATGTTCACTTGACTCTTCGAGGGGGAAACCTACAATAGACTAGATCTCAATTAAAATAATATCCAAGACAAAACTTATCATACCCTCTACCCCTATTTATACTAAATCTGTCTATCCAAAAGAAAAATCTATAGGAAGATCCTTCTAGAAGCGAAAGCTTCTATTAGGTCTTCTTACATTTGAATTATTATTCCTTATTGCTAGGCCTTATTATTATTGGCCTTTATTACATGGAAATATATTATTCTACCTACATGAGGGGTTAGGGAGGTTAGGTCCCTAACATGTCCTCCCCCTTAAAAACAACCTTGTCCTCAAGGCTTGAGATGAGAAAATTGCTGCAGAATGGTAGTTGGTTCCCAAGTGGCATCTGTTGGAGTTGTATCTTTCCACTGGACTAACACTTCCTTGATAGTGTGCTAACGTAGATGAGTCTCATGCTGGTCCAAAAATGCTTGTGGTTGCAACACGATGGAGACTTCTTCATCCAACTCGAGAAGGTTGGTTTGAGTTTGGCACTTCGTTCCAATCACCTTCTTTAAGAAGGAGACATGAAAAACATGATGGAGCTTAGAATGAATGGGAAAAGTTAACTGATAGGCCAACTGTTCCACATGCTTGAGAACGGTACAAGGACCATAAAATTTGGATGCCAATTTCTGACAATGGTCAACCTTGAGGGAAGTTTGATTATAAGGTTGTAGTCAAAGAAACACCTGGTCTCCTTCAATAAATTGACATTCAAAGTGACCTTGATCTTCATGTTGCTTCATGTGATTCTGGGCCATGAAAAAATTATCTTTGAGGGTACAGAGAATAGCCTCTCGAACTGTAAGCATTTGGTCAACTGCCTGGACCTTAGAGACACCTGGCAGGTATGAGAGAACTGAAGGTGGATTTTTTCCTTATACTGCTTCAAAAGGATTCATACAGGTAGCTATATGGTAAGAAGTGTTGTACCACCATTCGACTAGTGGTAACCATTGATCCCACTAATTTTTCCTTTTCGATGCAAAACACCTCAAATATGTTTCCAAATGCTTGTTGACAACTTCAGTTTGACCGTCAGTCTGGGGATGATAAGCTGTGCTGAGATGCAATTGGGTGCCATGTAGCCTGAATAGTTCTTGCCAAAAATTGCTAGTGAAAGTGGGGTCTCAATCAGAAACAATAGAATGAGGCATGCCATGAATCTTGAAGACCTGATCCATGAAAAGTTGAGCAACAATGGAGGCAGTAAATGGGTGTTGAAGAGCACAAAAATGAGCATACTTGGAAAGAAAATCAACGACCACCATGATGACTGATTTATTGCTCGATTTAGGTAATCCCACAATAAAATCCATAGAGATATCCCTATAAATAGTAGGTGGAATCATAAGCGGTTGTAGTGTGCCAGGAGATTTGACTATTTCGCCCTTGTTGCATTGAGAAACATCACATTCTACCAAAAAATTATGAATGTCCTGTTTCATACCATCCCAGAAAAAAGAACATTTGACCTGGTCATAGGTTTTGGTAAACCCTGAGTGCCCAACTGTGGGTGTAGTATGAAGCTCAGAAAGTACCATGGATTTAAGTTGTGACTGTTTAATTAAATATAAAATCCCTTTGTAGCAAAGCTCACCATTGTGCTAAGAGTACCCCGGGGAAACTGGAGAATCAATCTGCAATTGTTGGATTAGATTCAAAATTTTGGGATCTTGTAGCCATTCCCAGTGAACAAATTGGAGCTAATATTGTACAATGAAGGAGAGGGAAAAAAGGGACCCTTCATCTTCATATTTTCTTGAAAGTGCATCAACAACCATATTGTATTTTCCTTTCTTGTAAATGATCTCATAATCATATCCAAAGAACTTAGTCACCCATTTTTGTTGCTCTGGGGAGGAAGGGCGTTGTTCCAGAAAACACTTGAGGATTTGATGATTTGTCTTATTTTGGAAGCGCTACCCCAATAGATAAGGGCATCAAATATCCATTGCATGCAGAATAGCCAACATTTCCTTTTTATAGATTTATTAGCCCAAATGTCACTCTGACAGTTGTTTGTCGGTAAAGGCCAAAGGCCGATCATATTGCATGAGGATTGCTCCTATTCCTCTCTCAGAAGCATCACATTATAGGACAAAGGTATTTGTGAAATTAGGAAGGGCACGTACTGGAGTGGTGCACATGGCCACCTTCAAGGTTTGAAAGGCATGATCAATTGCGAGAGTCCAAGTGAAATAATTCTTTTTAAGGAGAGAAGTGAGAGGTGCCACAATCTTTCCATAATTCTTAACAAACTTGCAATAATATCTTGTTAAACCTAGAAATCCATAGATGCTTTTGAGAGTCTTTGGGTGAGGACAATCCTGCATAGCTTCAATCTTTTTAGGATCCACCCTGACACCTGCCTTGCCAACAATATGACCCAAGTACTCAATTTCCGAGGCACCAAAATCACATTTAGATTGTTTGAGGAAAAGTTGGTGCTGAGAGAGTAGATGTAGAACTCGATCCAGATGACCAAGATGGGATGTCCATGTTTTACTATAGATGAGGATATCATCAAAGAAAATTAAGACAGAATGAGGGAGAAAAGGACGAAAGACATGATTCATGAGGCTTTGGAAAGTGGAGGGAGCATTACACAAGCCAAAGGGAATGACCAAAAACTCTCAGTGGCCCTCATGAGTTTGAAATACAGTCTTTGGAATGTCTGCCTCATTCATACGTATCTGGTGGTAGCTAGAACGAAGATCAAGTTTAGTAAAGAACTAGGCACCACTTAATTCATCCAAGAGGTCGTCAATGACAGGAGTGAGAAATATATCTTTGATGGTGAGTTTGTTGAGGGTGCGAAAGTCAGGACACATGTTCCAATGGCCTTATTTCTTAAGGACCATGAACACATGAGTAGAGTAGGGGTTCGTACTAGGATGGATAATACTTGCAGTGAGTGATTCTTGAACAATTTTCTTATTTTAATTTTTCTAGGAAAAGGGATGACGATAGGGATGAACATTGGGAGGAAGGATGCCTGGGACAAGGGGAATGGAATGATCATGAACACCATGGGAAGGAGGAAGTCCCCTGGGAGTGGAAAAAACAACTTGATGTTTGGAGAGGATGGATTGGAGGTCTTGCGACACAGAGGGTGTCTTAGTGATGAAAATGGCATGGAGTTGTGCAATAATGCCAGAATGACCTTTTTTGAGGAGATTTTCCATGCGATGGGAACTGATGATCTCCAAGGAACAGATGATGATGCCTTGGAACTTATATTGTTGGCCCTCCTGGTTTAATTGCATGGTTAATTCCGTAAAATCCATTAGAATGGGACCCATAGTCCTTAGCCATTCTGCACCAACACAATATCACAACCTCCCATGTCAATAACAAACATATGATATTTCATGTGGTACTAACCAATTTGGAGACACACATTTTCACAAAGCTCCCTACATTTCATGGAGCCACCATTGGAAATCATGGTTTGAAAATTATTGATGCCACACATATAGCAATTATTTTCTTGGGCAATGCGACGATGAATAAAATTATGGGTACTTTCGCTGTCAACAAGGATGATGACGTTCAACTATAACATTGTTGTGTGCTAGGGTTTGAGCTCTGAGACATGCCTTTGATCCCTCACATTAGCATTCAGGCAGCCATGGCCCCCTCTGAGGGGGGGGATCCACCCCCTGTATCCTCAACTTCGGATCTGCAGGCCTTCCAGGCACTGATATCTTCTTATGCAAAGACTCACAAGGTAACTCCTTAAAGATTCTTCAAAAAATCAAGAGAAATACCCAAGGTTGTTGTGAATTATCCTTCGACATGACCTCTAGCCCTTAGACTGGTGGACAAAGGATTGATAGGGAAGTTCATAGGGCTATGGCCCTCTCCAAAATCCATGCACCTCTGGTTGGAATCGAACTGGCACAAACTGATCCAGGGACAAATGTCGGTGACCTTCTATGGTAAGGGTTTCTTTTCTTTCTTATTTGAAAAAAAAGAAGATAGGGAACTAATTTTCTGAATCGGCCCATATTTCATGGGTGCTCATGGAATATATCTCAATAAATGGACTCCTAATTTTAGTCTAGAAAATGATATTCCACGAGCAGTCCATGTATGGGTAAGACTGTCATTCCTCCCATTACACTGTTGGAATGATGAAACCATAAGAAGTATCGACAACTCTTTAGGAAAATATATCGATCATGTTGAACCATGAGAGGGACTTCAAACCTGTTCCAAACTTTGTGTGGAGTTAGACTTGGAAAAAGGGCTCCCATAAGCAATACAACTAAACCTAGATAATTGGTCTTACATTCAACAAGTATATTACGAGCAAATCCCCTTCAAATGTAAAGCATTCCATGAATATGGACATTTCACAAAAAATTTCCCTCAGGACAAGGAAACCCAAGACCAGGACCCAAAGCAAGATCAATGGCAACAACCAAAGTGGAAAAAATCTAATGGGAAAAACCCCTCGTATCCTGCACAAGGACAAAGAGAAAAATCTCTAGATCCGAGAAAAATAACGTCAGGCTCTCCACATAAAGGGGAATCAAGTCATAACTGATATGATGGAATTCCAATAGAAGGTAATACAAAGGAATTCATGTAAAGACAAGAAGAAAACGGAAAAAAGAGACAAGAAGATATAGGGGAGGAGGTAAGAAAAGGTAAAGAAAAAGAGACCCTGATCAGAAGTGGGGAATCCACAACAAAATCTTCACCAAGTCTCTCCCCAGAGCTTCCATATTTCTCAGAAGATGAGAGGAAAGATACATCCAACAATGATATATATCTTGAGGTCACTTAGCCAACCATAACAAAAAAATGAGGAAGAAAATCTCAAAGAAATAAAAGAGAATCGATTGTAGACAGAGAAAAAGAGCTAGGCATCCAAAAAAGAATAGAGGAAGCATTAAAAAAAGAAACGGGAAAAATAAGGCCGCCCAACACAAGGGAGTAGCATATCATCCCTCTAAATGGGGGGCATGAAAATCCATTGATAAATGATGAAAATTGTCTCCTGGAATTGTAGAGGACTAGGGAGTAGGGATAAAAAACAAGAAGTCAGAAAACTGTTAAAATTAGAAAAACCCTCAATCCTCCTAATCCGGGAGACAAAAATGAGGGACCTGGAAACCCTCCAAGATCTACAAAAGATATGGGAAAAAGGTGAAGGAAAATCAATCGTTCTAGAGGAGCCTTGGGAGGAATAGGTACATTCTAGAACGCATAAGAATTCAAACTAGAGGATCATGTGCAATCCCAGTTCCGGCTGATGGTATCCTTAACCAAGAAATCTACAGGTATGTTATACTCCATTATAAATGTATATATTCCAAATAATTATATGGAAAAAATAGAATGCTGGTGATCCCTTCAGAATCTGGCCACTGAAAACCCCCCTCAAAACTTGATCATTGTTGGGGACTTCAATACCACAAGAGGTTTAAAAGAAAAACGAGGGGGTACTATCATGAGAGATCAATTCAGGGAAAGGATGGGTGATCTAATATTGGATCTATATCTCTTCGATGTCCCTTCTACTAAAGGGATGTACACTTGGAACAATAGAAGAGCAGGACCAGGACACATAGCGGCTAGGCTAGATCGATTCCTAATAAGAATCTCCTTTCTGGCCCTTCTAGACAAAGATTTCTTTTTGAATATCCCTTGGTAAGGATCAAACCATCGTCCTATCTCGTTAATATTCAAATCACAAAAAAACTGGGGCCCCATTCCCTTCAAATTCAATCCCCTATGGATGGATCGACCATAGTTCCTTTTCTCCATTTCCCAAATCTGGAATCAATGGATTATAGGATCTCCAAAGTACATATGGGAGTAGAAGTTGAAGTTGGTGAAAGGATTCCTCAAATAATGGGCAAAAAACTCATCGAACCCGGATTAGAACAAGGTCAGAGACAAAAATCTTCATCTCAAAAAAATACAAGAGGAAATGGAGACAAAAGAGGTTCAACAAAGTCATATTATGACTGAGCAAAAAATCCACAAGGAATACATTCAAGCATTAACGAAAGAAGAAATAATCTCGAGACTAAAATCCAAAAGTATTTGGTTGAAAGCATGGGACCAAAATACTTCCTTCTTCCATAAACAGGCAAAATCCAGACTTTGGGCTAATCAAATTTATGAAATCAAAGCACCAGAAGGGGAAATTATAAAGGATTTTGATCAAATCAAGCAACAAACTACCAATCATTTCCACAAGATCTATACTAAAATGGAAGATAAAAAGATGAAATAATTGATTCTCTTCTCAGGCACATTCTAGGCAAGCTAACGGAGGACGACAATCTTCATCTAAATAGACAAATTGAAGAAGCTGAAATTTTAAAAGCTATCAACCAATTTAACGAAGACAAAGCTCTGGGACAAGATGGCTTCACCCTACACTTCTATAAAAAATGTTGGCACATAATCAAGCATGACTTCATCAAAATGATAAGATTTGTTCACAAATAAAAAAAAATGGGAGGAGCCGCCAATTCCTCCTTCTTAACGCTTATCCAAAAAGAAAATGGTGCCTCTACACTAGATCGATTTAGACCCATTTCTCTATGTAATATCTCTTATAAAATCATAGCTAACAGGTTGAATCCTCTTCTCAGATTATTAATCCTTCCAAATCAAGGAGTATTTGTAGTAGGCTGACATATTTGGGACAAATTTATTCTGGTACAAGAAGAAATACACTCCAACAATTCCCGAGGAGAACCAAGTATGGAAATAAAATTGGATATGGAAAATGCCTTCGATAGAGTAGAATATGATTTTCTTTATAAGGTTATGAAAAAATTTGGGTTCAGTCAAGATTTAATTTCCTGGATGGGATCTTGCATTGCTTCCCCTTGGATCGCTCCTCTCTTCAATAGAAGACCAACTCCCTTATTTAAGGCCTCCAAAGGCTTAAGACATGGTTTTCCTCTCTCCCCTCTTCTGTATGTGATCATGGCCGAGACTCTTAATAGAAATCTGGAGTGGGAAAGCATCAATGGCTCAATATCGGGAATCAAGATAGCCCAAGGTGTAAAACAAATCAATCACTCACAATTCATTGATGACACAATCCTCTTGAGTGGAGCTTCAAAAACCATGTCCAGAAGACTAAATCAAGTTCTAGACACTTTTGTCTTAGTTTTGGGTGGGCTCCTCAATAAGACAAAATGTCAAAACTACATTTGGAATGTCTCTGCTGCTATTAGAGCAAGAATTGCTCAAATTCTTGGATTTGACATCTCACTAGATTGGAAAATTTTCAAATATATTGGACTACCTCTGTTCCTAAAAACGATACCTGGTGAGTACTGGAAACTCTCTCTTCAAAAAGTCAAGAAAAAGATGGAGTCCTGGGGTTCAAGGTGGCTCAACCCAGCGGGGAGGGTGATCCTGATTAAATCAGTTTTATCTGCTCTTCCCCTCTTTCAATTTTCTTCCCTCTTGGCCCCAAATGGAGTTCTAAAAGACTTGGCCTAGCTCATCTGCAAATTCCTATGGCAAGGGGGAAAATCCAATTTCAAAAAATTCCACCTTGTAAATTGGGACACAATAAGCCTCCCCCAAAAAAGTGGGGACTAGGAATCAAAGATCCTGAAGTGGCCAACACAACAATGGGAGCCAAGCTTCTTTGGAGGATTCTCATGGGAAAAAAAGACTGGTGGAAAATGACTATAACAAAAAAGTATAGGCTGGGGGGAAGAAAAAGGTGCATGGATAACACGCCTGATCCTCATCCTGGATCACAAGTCTTTAAAATAATTAGAGTGACTATTCCCTTCTTCAAGGAGCACCTTTCTTGGATCCCGGGAAATGGTAAAATGATTAGGTTATGGCAAGACCTAATAATGGGAGCAGATCTCAACTCCTGCGAGGCAAAAACTACTGACCTGAAAAAATGAGTGATAGCTAAACACAAAAGCACTCTCTATGACATTTCAAATTGGAATGAAAATGGTAGTTGGAAGGAGTGGAACTTGGGTGGTGTCCCCGATCACATGAAGAATCAAGCTCAAATTCTATTCTCATTCCTCAAAGGAGCAGCTCCTATCCTCAGAGACACTCCAGATAGCCGTGGTTGGGGAACAACTGGATACTTAGTAAAATATGGCTATAACACACTCCTCTACACTCTAAGGGTGTTCAAGAACTCAACAAAATGGAAAAACGTTTGGAGCCAAGACTCTCTGCCCAAAACAAACTTCTTCATTTGGTCCCTTACACATGGGAAAATTCTAACGGGAGAAAATCTAATGAAAATAGGTTTTCATGGCCATTTCAACTGTCCTCTTTGCCAAATTAGTCAAGACAACATTCAACACCTCTTCTGGGACTACCCTTTTTCGAGAAAAGTCTAGAACACGGCCTTTGGAGACCTATCCCGACAAATAAGATGGCCCTCTGATCCAAATCCTAGTCTGGGGAATTGGGAAAAGTACTACCAAGGCTCCTTTCGGGAAAACCAGTCTTTAAATGTATCTAGAGGGTTGTCCCCAAGTTCATATGTTGATAGATCCGGCTAGCAAGAAACAAACAAATCTCCCAGGGGGGGAAATCCTCCCCTCAAAGTGTTGCTGGAAAGGCCAGAATGCTTCTTTTAGAAGTAATGAACACTAAATCTTTGAACATAGAAGATCTGTCCAAATGGAATATCTCAGAGAAGGACTAGATGGCAAGTTTCAATCTCCAACTTGGTAATATTTCACACTCAACGCAAATATCGTGCTGGCAGCTTCATAATCTTCAGAATTTAGATGACTGGATTCAAAAGCAATGAGCCCATACACTGTGTTTTGATGGCGCTTCAAAGGGAAACCCAAGGGAGGCAGGCACGGGGGGGTGATCCGAAAAGATCTTTTACACGACTATGGTTGAGTTATTAAGCAAGTGTTGATTAAACAATTAGGAAGCTTAATGAAAGAGGAAAAATTATAGAAGAAATGTGACAGCCATATAAACATGTACATAACTGAAATGAAGCATAAAACAACAACAAGCCATAACACCAATGTGATAACAGAGTTCGACAATCTCGCCTACGTCTCCGGGCCTTTGTCTCAGTGGGCTTTGATTATTTCTGTTTGAGATTTACAAGTACATAATGATGGTGAATAAAGGTTACAACAATGAGTTGGTCGTGTTCTACTAGATCTCATGAACCCATCAAAACTGACTACACCCAAATAAGATGAACGAGGCTCCCAGAAATGGCCCGCAAAGGTGCGTTCCTCAATAGCTTCCCTGCAAGACAATGGATTTGGCTCAACAATCCACTAGCATAAACTTTTTCTGAACCTCCTCCCCTAGCCTCAATAAGGCATGATTTATATAGACCTAAAGTTGGTAACCATCTCCCAACTTCCTCCCAAGATCTGGCCTCAAAAAGGGCTCAATATCTCCCAATATTAGCTAAAATCTCGAAAACTGTTGAAGAAATCATTTAAAATCCATATCCCAAAGTATAAAACCCACTTTGGAGAAATATTAGGGTGCAACCCCCTTTCTCGATGCTCTTGGTCACATGGGCACCTCCATGTAGCCAAGCGCCGAGGCTCGGCACGCTGGCCCCCTCCAAACCCATCTCCTGGACGCATGCTAGTGGCCATGTGGTTCTGGTTAAACCTCCACATACGTTAGGGTGATAAGCCTCCGACTGTTAAGCCCCGGGTTATGCACCTTGGTTGGCAGGCTAGCTCGACCAACTAGGGATAACCCTGGAATATCCGTTGCCAACGAAATGTGCTAACGGTCATGTGACAGGTGTCGTGCGACCGAACTAGATGCTATGAACTCGGAGAGTGCACCAACCAGCAGAGGTAAGGTCACATGTAACACCATGGAACCAGAGACTAGGACTGTAACCATATCCGCACCGAACACGGGAGGGTAGAGTCATATGACATGGTCGTTTGGAGTGGTCATGTGAATGGTTTTTACCAATGAAAATGAAAAATTGAACCATGAAAAGATAGAATACAAGGATCTTACCTCACTACCGAAGACGGTTCGTCAAATGGATGCTCATACCTTCCGCAATCGAGCACCAAAAATCAAGGGCAAAAGAGGGGTTTTGGGCTAAAATATTGGCAAAGTTACAATGACTATGGTAAAAAGAACTTTTACCCACTTATGTTTACTTTTTGCCATTTTTATTGGTTTTTATAATTGTTTTATTTATTAAACCCAATGCCTAATACCCTTATGAGTGCGAATTTTGCAGACATAATGACTTCGACGTTCATACGCAGGGATACAGATATGTTCTCTCTTTTTCATCGCATGTTTAAGTTGTTTTTTATGGTTTTTTGCACAAAACCTCGAGCTTGGTCTTTGTCCGTTCTCACGCTCGAAAATACATGAGAACGTGACCGAGCATACTTTTATCACTTTTTCGGGCTCAACAAGGTTATACGAAAAAGGAACCCCCTGGAGTCCTATTTAAGCTCTTTTCAGACTCTCTAAAAATGAAAAGATCGTCGAGCGAACTTGCTATTTTCATGCTCGTTAAAGTATTTGAAGAAAGCGTCTATTGGGCGGTAATTTGTCTCTTTTTTGGTCTCATCAGACTATTTTATGAAAAAGGAACTGAGAGAGTTCTCTTTTAAGTGTTTTTCCAGACTCTATAATCATGAAAAACCTTCAAGTTTTCTATCTTTGGACTCGTTAAACAAACATCGAAAGACTTGTAATGGGACCGAACCACTCCTTCCTAGGGTTCGTTAAACATACTTTGAAGGACTCATCCGAAGGATGAGCTTACATCAACAAGCATATGCTATCCTCCTCAAGCTTGTGTAAAAATAAATAAGTACTCGCCACAAATGGTGGGGGAAAATTTGGGAAAGGGATGTGTTCGTATTCGTATTATTGGCAGTAAGTGTCGCTCTTGAACATGACACCCCCCTATTCATTATCTGAAGCCGGTTTGGGAAATCCATTTGTCTCATTCAATTTGCTACAAGGTCATACCCTGCATCATCTCTGAGTCAGTGCTGCCAAATCATTGGTCATGTCATTCATATGTTCAAGAGAAGTTCATCTGAAATTGAGTCTTCCATTTGCAGTTGTCCATTCTCTCCATGTCGGCCTTCCCTGTGTCCAGTTCAACTTACATCATACTCTGTTCCGCCTTCAAAATATGTTACTCATTTTGTGTCATTGATGGGGGATACATCAAGGCCCTCCTGTGACGAGTTTTGTTCTATCGACTCCAGCTCATTATCCAGAAACAAGACTTAGAAATCATTTGGTACCTTGAAACTTGCATGCCTCATTGGCAGGTTTCCTCGCTTTTGACAGTGAGTTTTCATCATTGACCCATGATCGGGAGGTTCTGTCAGATGTTCAACCTCAACTCATTTATTCACATTCGGTGGATTGTACTAGTGTACCTTGGGATCCATTGACATTAATGGTGATTTCCCTCGCACTTGTTAACGGTTTCATCAATGACTGGTAATCAAGTGGTTTCTACCATGTTCGACTTCAACACAAGTAATCACATGGTTAGATTCGTACTTTCAGGTGACAGGATTGAAGACCCTGGGTCTCATCTCTTTGATCCAGGTTGCGATGGAATATGTATAATTTATTGATGCATAGATCCACTTTGTATGTCTCGTGGCTATGTCGTCTTTATTTGAAATTTCTTGCATGGATCCATAGTGTATTCTTGGTGGCTATGCGATATTTTGACGACATGGATCCACGATGTATGATTGGTGGACATGACCTATGTTTATGATGTCATCAGTCTGTGATCTGAGTATGGGAATGCCTTCCTCAGAATTAGTATCATATTCTGCAAGATTCTTGGTTGTTTGTAGGTTTCCGATTAGGTGCGCTCCTAGTTTCCAACACACACACGCAGTTTACAAAGTATTTTGGCTGTCACTGATTCTGGCCTCATACTTTGGGGGGAATTCTATTACACATGATTTTGGTCATCTTGATGGTGTATTGACAATGGTGTACTCAGGCTCCTAACAATAACTTTCTCCTAAGAAAAGTGGCATTTATCTCCTTTCAGAAAACATATTTTCAAAGTGAGTTCGCAGGCTGCTTATAGCCTAGGGTGCGAGAATGACCCATTCTCGTAGGCCGCCTTCAGCTAGGGTGAAAAATTCTCACACTGTGCTCTATACATAGGGTGTGAACTTGTTTTCAAGCTTGGAAAAGAGAAGAAGTCTCGAGGGTTCTAGAAGGGAATCTTCTAGAAAATGGGTTGGCATTTGAATGGTTATCATTTTACTGGTTTCCCTAATTCGGTGGGATCATTCTCATCCATGTAACCATCTCATCCTCTCCTATATATTGATAGGATTCTCATGGAAAAGGTTAAGCAAGATTAATTGAAGAATAGGTGAAGGAATTGTGTGAAGAACCCAACTTGAACAGAAGCTTGGAGACTCTAGTAAGTCTATCAAGAGGAATTGGATCTTCTTCATGCAAGAACAGAGCAAGTGTGTGTGTTGGAACCAAGAGTCACCGAAAGGAAGCTTGCGACATCATGGTGATCAGGTTGTATCTTCTACTTTCGATTAATATGATACAGTGACATGTCCTTTTCCCATAAAGTCATTCTTACTTTATTGTGTAATTCCTTGATCATATGCATAAGTTGACGATTGAATACATTTTGCTATCTTCACTTTGGTTGGTTTATGTTGTCTTGGTCTTGACCTCACGAGAGCACCGGAGTGAAGTGGGAGAAACAAAGACCTAAGGAAGCGATACAAAGGTATGCCACTTGTTCCTCCTTACTAGCTAATTCAGTGGTCGTAACTTAGGGAAAGAGTCATGTCCTATCCTATTTTGTTCTAGATCCAGGTAACAAAAATTGGCGACTCCACTGGGGAGAATTTAATAATTTAATAGTTGACCCTACGGACATGAATTTAATAATTTTTGACTTGGAAGATCACATTCCAAGGTTATCCCCTCAACTCGCATTCCAAATCCAATTGATTGTCTCTGACAAAAACATTTGTCGAACCGTTATCGACGAGGGTGCCTCGACGTGTGTCATGTCTGTTACCTGCTGGAAAGCTATCGGCTCTCCCTCTTTGACTGAATCCCATAACACACTCAAAGCCTTCAATGGATCTGGTTTTAAACCTTACGGTGTCCTTCCTTCATTGCCAATCACGCTAGAAGGAAAAATGGTCCAAGTCGAAGTGGAAGTCTTTGACGCTCCTCTCGATTACAATCTTCTGCTTGGCCGTAGCTAGATCGATTCCATGCGCGCACTTGTGTCGACTCTTTTTCGTGTTGTACATTTCCCACATCAAGGAAAGGTAATCACCGTCGACCAATTATCCTTCTTTAACTCAGATATGCATACTGGCAACATACCGTTCATTGCCAAAACCCCACCGGGTTACGAGAACGTCAATGTAGGTCTTCTCAAAGACTCTTCGTTAATGGGTACCTTCCCCATTCCACCACCTGATGTTCCACACTCGTATGTCACTTCAATCAACATGATCTCCACCTCGATTCACGGAACCCCTGCATCTCACGACCCATGGATGGTACCTGACCCTGGCGATCATCTTCATTACAGTGACGAAATGCCTTTGAGTCCGGTCGAATCTGCCTATTAGGCCATTCAATCGACAACCCCTTCTACCCCCTCTCTTGGTGAATTATCTCTAGATCCTTTCCATGTCATTTTTCCCATGGACGAGATGATTATGTCCGTCATGGAAGACACCCCTTGGAACGATGGACATCACCGTTCCATCCTCTTCCTAGAAAAACACACCATCAAGAGCTACCAACGGATCTCGACTCTGTCGACCGTTGTCTTCATTTCATCCATTCCTGAGTCCACACATGATGTGTTTTTCGAAGGGAACTTAAGTAATATCTCACCCACTATTCCCCTCGACATATCCATTAAACCTGGAATTGTTGAAAATGTGCATATCAGAGCTTCGTGTTCCCCTGATGAAATCGTCACCTATAAGTCACTTTTCAAAGAATTTTGTGATGTCTTCGCCTGGAGCTATGAATAAATGTCGAGTATCGACCCCGACATTGTGATACATGAGATTAAGACATACCCAGATGCTAAATCCGTCCGGCAATGCCTTCGTCCGGTTCACCCACGTAAAGCGGCTGCTATCAAGCTTGAAGTCAAGAAACTTCTCAAAGCCAACTTTATTTATCTGGTGGCCCTCACTGATTGGGTTTCCAATCTTGTCCTGATTGACAAGAAACAAGGCACAATCTGCGTATGCATTGATTATAGGGATATTAACAAATCTTGTCCCAAAGACAACTTTCCTACCCCCTTCGTCGACCAGATTGTCGATGATTGCGCCGAAAGCAAAATCTTCTCTCTGATGGATGGTTTCTCCAGATATAATCAAATCAATATCATTCCCGAGGATCAACACAAAACCGCATTCATTTGTCCTTGGGGCACTTTCGCCTATCAAAAACTTCCTTTCAGTCTAAAGAACGTTGTCGCAACTTTTCAATGCGCTATGTCTTATGCCTTCCATGATATAAGCACATCATCCAACCATATCTTGATGACTTACCCGCTCATTCCATGCACCGGGTCGATCATCCAATCCACCTCCGAGCCATTTTCCTCCGCTGTCGGTTTTACCATATATGCTTGAATCCTCACAAATGCATTTTCTGCGTAGATTTCGGCCGACTTCTAGGCTTTATTGTTTCATGTCAAGGGATCAGGGTAGATCCTTTAAAGGTCGAGGCGATTCTCAATCTCCCTCCTCCTTCTACACTTCGCCAGTTACAAAGTTTGCAAGTGAAAGCAAACTTTCTTCGTCGCTTCATCCCAAACTACGCCGAGATAACTCATGGATTTACACGACTACTCAAAAAGGGGTCTGAGTTTGTATGGGATACCATCGCAAATAAATCCTTCGAAATGTTGAAACTGTCCCTAACACGTGCTCCGCTTCTCTTTCCCCCCGATTACAATCACGATTATTTTCTCTACCTCGCAGCCTCGGATTACACCATTGCTATGGTTCTCATCCAAGAGGATGATTCTCATGACGAACATGTTATCTATTACTTGAGTCGAAGTCTAACGCCTACTGAAACCAAGTACTTACATGTTGAAAAACTAGCCTTAGCCGTCGTCCAAGAAGTTCAACATTTCCGACACTATATCCTCTCTCGCAAGACTATGGTGATTTCTAACTGCAACCCTATGCAACACACTCTCACCTGTCAATTTCTAGTGTGAAAATACTCCAAATGGATCGTGATACTCCAGGATTTAGACTTGGAATTTGAACGAGCTAAGTCCAAGAAGTCCTTAGTGTTTGTCGAGTTGATATGCGACTTTCCTTACTCTGCAATGGAAAATGTAGCAGCCGATTCACTACCTGATGAATCCCTTTTCCTAATTAGTTCCGATGATCTTTGGTATGGCGATATCATCATATATCTCCAAACCTAGAATTTTCGGCCCAATTTGTCCAGTACTGAATGGCGTTGAATATGCTACCAATCCCGTCAATATATTATCCTCGGGGATACTCTTTATCGTCGTGGGATTGATCAGTTTTTTTTATGCTGCCTCACGTTCGACGAAGTCGAGAAAGCCTTAAATGACTGCCATTCTGGAGCCTGTGGTGGTCATATGTTCGGGTATGCTACTTCCCAGAAGATCTTACGAGCAGGGTATTTTTGGCCTTCTTTATTTAACGATTGCATAATCGTCGTCCAAAAATGCCATGCTTGCCAGACCTATAATCATAAGATACGGTCACATCCCGCTCCTCTTCACCCTATGGTCTCCATTGGTCCCTTTGTGAAATGGGGCATCGATTTCATGACATGTCACCCCCACTCGGTCGGGGGGCATGGATACATTATTGTAGCTATAGATTATTTTACGAAATGAGCCGAGGTGATGCTGACATTTGACAATACTGGAAAGACCACAACATTATTCATTTTCAATCACATCATAGCTCATTTTGGTGTTCCTCAGGCTATCGTCACTGATCACGGTAGCCACTTTAGAAACTTCATGATGTCCGAACTAACTGAAAAGTTGGGTCTTCACCATGAAAACTCAACGCCCTATTACCCACAAGCCAATGGCCAAGTCGAAGTGATTAACAAAGTTCTCATAACCATGCTTCAATGAATGATAGGGATTCACAAAAAAAGTTGGCACACAATGTTGTTTTCAGCATTGTGGGCTTACCGGATGTCCGTTAAGTCCGCTACTGGGTTTACACCTTTTCTGTTAGTCTATAGTTTAGAATCCATTTTCCCAATTGAATGCGAGATACCCTCTTTAAAAATAGTTGTTGAACTCCTACCAAACACTTATGCAGAGGAAGAACGTCTGTTGTATCTTATGCGATTAGACGAAACTCGACGCGACGCTACCCTAGTCATAGAAGCCCATAAGAAACGTGTCAAGGCCCAATACAACAAACATGTCAAGCCTCGCATTTTCTCCGAAGGAGATCTGGTTCTCCTCTATGAACAAGATCGAGATATGCTAGGAGATGGAAAATTCGAAGCCATGTGGCGAGGTCCTTATATCGTTAGACGAGTTTTGGAAAAAGGAGCTTACGAGTTAGTAGATTACGATGGTATCCCTTTGAGTGAACCCATAAATGGGTTGTACTTAAAGAAGTACTATGCATAAGATCACTTGTGCACGAGTACTTGTATTTTATTGTATCATACTTCTTGTGTGTTATTGTAGTATGCTTTTTCGTTATCTGGTCTCTGCCCTTATGTGACGTTGTGTTTGATTTCCAGATGTCGGAGTCTTCGCTACCCCACATTGGCTTCGCTGATGGCACTAGACGTAGTACTCAAAACCTTGCTTCTACTGCATGGGCAATTTACACCCCTACAAACAAACTTGTCACTCTACGAGGCATGTGACTTGACCCTGCGACCAACAATATTGCAGAGTATAGCGTCGTTATCGAATTATTGATTGATGCTATCTCGCTCAGTATCCGTCACTTGGTTGTACGACTCAATTCGCAGCTCGTAGTACTACAAATAAGTAATGTCTATGCTATTCGAAGTCCTACTTTGTTACAGGTGTATTTGCAAATTCGCCTCTTGGAACATTATTTTGATTATATTGAGTATCAACATATTCCTAGATGTCTAGATACATTAACTGATGCATTAGCTAACTATGTATTAGACAGACATTTGGGTCATTTATAAATCAATCACATCACAAGTATCACACGACACAAAATAAGCCGGTAGATGTCGTATGTATATATAACAATCAAAAAGTTTTTTACAAAAAAGTTTTTTCCGAGGACCAAAATTTCAAAATCTGAAGCTCATAGCTTCTACAAAGTGACGTCATGGATGACGTTCACGGTAACACATGACTGCTCGGGAAACCCTATGAAGCAGTTGGCCAATAGACTCTGACACCCCCACCGTATGACGTTGATAACGTCGTGGAACCTCTCCAAGAGGCATGTCTGGAATGTCTGCAATCAAACCCTCTAAGTTTTGTTCCACTGCTTCATAATCTTCAATGTCCCATCGTGGCACTGGAGACACCTCTCCTTGTCGCTGAATAGGAGAAGTAACTGGAGGTCGATAAGGCCCCACGTTTGTGTCATCAATTTTTTTTTTTGTAATTAGACCTTGGACAAACATAATTTTTTTTGCATATGATAAAATTCACAAAAACATTTAAAAAGTGAAAAATGTGTACTTATTACCGAGATCCCCCCACTGAGAGCCCTAGAGCAGGGCCAAGTCCAGATCCCCTCGAAATTCCAACCCATCATAGGCATAATCATCGACCATCAACATCTATGGTCGCAACCAGTCAAAGAAGGAATCATTGTATTTGATGATTAGTCCAGCTACATGTCGGGCCATGAGGTTACACCACCTCAGCATTCTCAGATCCTCTGGAGCTGGTAAACCCCACTCAACCTGCAACCTCAGCAAGGGAACCCTTTCAAGAAATAAGGACACCAACAATGACCTGTACCCGAATTGCTTCAGGTTGCCTCTCCTGCATTTAGTCAACTGCCTCTTCACACTACGAAGGACTGTGTCTGCCTAGTTAAAGGCCCGAGGCTCAGTACACTCTATGACATACTGAAAGTATCTCTGGAGAGCCATGTGTGGAGTAGTGATCCCAGCCATACAAGAAATAGTGAACAAAATAGTGCGAAGGGTCAAATCATGCACCCCCCAAATGGCCACTTTTCCTTTGCTTCTTTTCGCCTCTGGAACACAGTACAAATGACAATATTCACTCATAGGCAACCCACCACCTATGCTACCAGTAAAGCTAGCGTGGTACCCACGCCATGACAGTTCTATCAAGAAATAAACATCCTCGATATCCAAGGACAATGTGTGGACCCCTACATGGAATACTTGTTGGTCCACTCCCCACATATGAACGAGGTACTCCAACAGCCTGACTTGGGCCCTCATACCCGGGATAGCCAAATGCCTGCATAAGAAACATAAGAAGAAGGTCAACAACTCTCTTCAAGACTTGGTATCTTTTTCATTGAGAAAAATTTAAAGAAAATTTTCACTTTGTGGTTCTCGCAGGTGCCCTTTAGGCACAATGCGAGGTTCTCGCAAGTACCTTTGGGGCCACCTGCGAGAATCATGCATTCTTGCAGGTCTCGTGTGGCTAGCCTGCGAGAATGGCTGAGAGCAAATTTGAGCCCTAAAACAAGCACAAAAACTTGATTTTTACCAATGAAAATGAAAAATTGAACCATGAAAAGATAGAAGACAAGGAGCTTACTTCACTGTCGGAGATGGTTCATCAAATGGATGCTCGTACCTTCCGCAATCGAGCGCCGAAATTCAAGGGCAAAAGAGGGGTTTTGGGCTAAAATATTGGCAAAGTTACAATGACTATGGTAAAAAGAACTTTTACCCACTTATATTTACTTTTTGCCATTTTTATTGGTTTTTATAATTGTTTTATTTATTAAACCTAATGCCTAATACCCTTATGAGTGCGACTTTTGTAGACATAACGACTTCAACGTTCATACACAAGGATACGGATATTTTCTCTCTTTTTCATCGCATGTTTAAGTTGTTTTTTATGGTTTTTTGCACAAAACCTCGAGCTTGGTCTTTGTCCGTTCTCATGCTCGAAAATACATGTGAATGTGATCGAGCATACTTGTATCACTTTTTCAGGCTCAACAAGGTTATACGGAAAAGGAACCCCCTGGAGTCCTCTTTAAGCTCTTTTCAAACTCTCTAAACATGAAAAGATCGTCGAGCGACCTTGCTATTTTCACGCTCGTTAAAGTATTTAAAGAAAGCATCTATTGGGCGGTAATTTATCTCTTTTTCGGTCTCATCAAACTATTTTATGAAAAAGGAACTGAGAGAGTTCTCTTTTAAGTGTTTTTCTAGACTCTATAATCATGAAAAACCTTCGAGTTTTCTATCTTTGGACTCGTTAAACAAACATCGAAAGACCCGTAATGGGACCAAACCACTCCTTCCTAGGGTTCATTAAGCATAATCTGAAGGACTCATCCAAAGGATGATCTTACATCAATAAGCATATGTTATCCTCCTCAAGCTTGCATAAAAATAAAGAAGTACTCGCCAGAAATGATGGGGGAAAATTTGGGAAAGGGATGTGTTTGTATTCGTATTATTAGCAGCAAGTGTCACTCTTGAACATGACACCCCCCTATTCATTATCTGAAGCCAGTTTGGGAAATCCATTTGTCTCTCATTCGATTTGCTACAAGTTCATGCCCTGCGTCTTCTCTGAGTCAGTGCTACCAAATCATTAGTCGTGTCATTCATATTTTCAAGAGAAGTTCATCCGAAATTGAGTCGACCATCTGTAGTTGTCCATTCTCTCCGTGTCAGCCTTCCCTGTGTCCAGTTCAACTTACATCATACTTTGTTCCACCTTTGAAATCTGTTACTCATTTCGTGTCATTGATGGGGGATACATCAAGGCCCTCCCGTGATGAGTTTTGTTCCGTCGACTCCAGCGCATTATTCAGAAACAAGACTTAGAAATCATTTGGTACCTTGGAACTTGCATGCCTCAATGGCAGGTTTCCTCGCTTTCGACAATGAGTTTTCATCATTGACCCCTGATCGGGAGGTTCCGTCGGATGTTTGACCTCAACTCATTTATTCACATTCGATGGATTGTACTAGTGTACCTTTGGAGTCATTGACATTAATGGTGATTTCCCTCGCACTTGTTAACGGTTTCATCAATGACCAGTAATCAAGTGGTTTCTACCATGTTCGACTTCAACACAAGTAATCACATGGTTAGATTCGTACTTTCAGGTGACGGGATTGAAGACCCTGGGTCTCATCTCTTTGATCCAGGTTGCGATGGAATATGTATAATTTGTTGACGCATAGATCCACTTTGTATGTCTCGTGGCTATGTCGTCTTTATTTGAAATTTCTTGCATGGATCCACAGTGTATTCTTGGTGGCTATGCGATATTTTGACGACATGGATCCACGATGTATGATTGGTGGCCATGACCTATGTTTATGATGTCATCAGTCTATGATCTGAGTATGGGAATGCCTTCCTTAGAACTAGTATCATATTCTGCAAGATGCTTGGTTGTTTGCAGGTTTTCGATTAGGTGCGCTCCTGGTTTCTGACACACACACGCAGTTTACAAAGTATTTCGGCTGTCACTAATTCCAGCCTCTTACTTTGGGGGGAATTCTGTTACACATGATTTTCGTCATCTTGATGGTGTATTGACAATGGTGTACTCAAGCTCCTAACAAGAACTTTCTCCTAAGAAAAGTGGCATTTATCTCCTTCCAGAAAACATATTTTCAAAGTGAGTTCGCAGGTTGTTTATAGCCTAGTGTGCGAGAATGACCCATTCTCGCAGGCCACCTTCAGATAGGGTGAAAAATTATCACACTGTGCTCTATACATAAGGTGCGAACTTTTTTTCCAGCTTGGAAAAGAGAAGAAGTCTCGAGGGTTCTATAAGGGAATCTTCTAGAAAATGGGTTGGCATTCGAATGGTTATCATTTTACTAGTTTCTCTAATTCGGTGGGATCATTCTCATCCATGTAACCATCTCATCCTCTCCTATATATTGATAGGATTCTCATGGAAAAGGTTAAGCAAGATTAATTTAAGAATAGGTGAAGGAATTGTTTGAAGAATCCAGCTTGAACAGAAGCTTGGAGACTCTAGTAAGTCTATCAAGAGGAATTGGATCTTCTTCATGCAAGGACAGAGCAAGTGTGTGTGTTGGAACCAAGAGTCACCGAAAGGAAGCTTGCGACATCAAGGCGATTAGGTTGTATATTCTACTTTTGATTAATATGATACAATGACATGTCCTTTTCCCATAAAGTCATTCTTACTTTATTGTGTAATTCCTTGATCATATGCATAAGTTGACGATTGAATACATTTTGCTATCTTCACTTTGGTTGGTTTGTGTTGTCTTGGTATTGACCTCACGAGAGCACCGGAACGAAGCAGGAGCAACAAAGACCTAAGGAAGCGATACAAAGGTATGTCACTTGTTCCTCCTTACTAGCTAATTCAGTGGTCGTAACTTAGGGAAAGAGTCATGTCCTATCCTATTTTGTTCTAGATCCAGGTGGATCTAGGGAGATCTGTTAGTGTTCGCACCTACCGATTAGTTCGATAACAACCATCTTGATGGGAACAAGGAAAAATTGATGAATGACCTTCACTGCATACCTCATAGATGTTTTCTGAAACAGATGTAGAATGCACTTCCTTCAACCCTTCTTTGACTTTGTTGTTCTTTGAAGCTTTCTCTTGAACCGTTCTCTTTCGTTCCAAATAGTCTTCATACAACACTTTTACCATATCGGCCATGGCAAGGATATTTTTTCACATATCCTTCTCATCTTGCGAAAGTCCTCCTGTAGATTCCATTTTCTCCCTTGAGATGAGCTCTTCCCTGGTTAACATGCGAAACTCAAATTCCAAATGTCAACTAGCTCTGATACCACTTGATCCGAAAAGATCTTTTACACGACTATGGTTGAATTATTAAGCATGTGTTGATTAACCAATTATGAAGCTTAATGAAAGAGGAATAAGTATAGAAGAAATGTTACAGCCATATAAACATGTACAGAACTGAAATGAAGCATAAAACAACAACAAACCATAACACCAATGTGATAACAGAGTTCGACAATCTCGCCTACATCTCCGGGCCTTTGTCTCAGTGGGCTTTGATTATTTATGTTCGAAGCTTTACAAGTACATCATGATAGTGCCAAAAGGTTACACCGAAGAGCTGGTTTTGTTCTACTAGATCTCATGAACCCATCAAAATTGACGACACCCAAATCAGATGAACGAGGCTCCCATAAATGGTCTGCAAAGGTGTGCTCCTCAATAGTTTCCCTGCATGACAATGGCTTTGGCTCAATAATCCGGTAGCATAAGCCTATTTTGAACCTCCTCCCCTGGCCTCAAGAAGGCCTTGTTTATATAGACCTGAAGTTGGTAACCATCTTCCAACTTCCTCCCAATATCTGGCCTAAAAAAGGGATCAATATCTCCCAATATTAGCCAAAATCTCAAAAAACTACTGAAGAAATCATTTAAAATCCATATCCCAAAGTATAAAACCCACTTTGGAGAAATATTAGGGTGCAGCCCCCTTTCTCCGCGCTCCTGGTCACATGGGTGCCTCCATGTGGCTAAGCGCTGAGGCTGGGCACGCTGGTCCCCTCCAAACCCGACTCCTGGACGCATGCTAGTGGCCATGTGGCTGTGGTTAAACCTCCACGTGCGATAGGGTGATAAGACTCCGACTATTAAGCCCCGGGTTATGCCCCTTGGTTGGTGGTCTAGCCCGGCCGACCGAGGCTAACCCCGAAATATCTGCGCCCAACGAAATGTGCTAACGGTCATGTGACAGGTGCCATGCAATTGGATTGGATGCTATGAACTCGGAGAGCACGCCAACCAGTGGAGGTAAGGTCACATGTAACACCATGGAACTAGAGGTTGGGACTGTAACCATATCTGTGCCGAACACCGGAGGGCAGAGTCATATGACATGGTCGTTTGGAGTGGTCATGTGAATGGTTTTTACGTCAAGGGATGGGGATAAACCTCGACCCTAACCCCCCTCCATTTATAACCTGAATCAAAATTTAATATAAAGTTTTTCATTTATATAAAAAGCACCAAATGACGGGCGGGTTGGTAAACTCGACCCCTGCCAAGTCACTAATCCGTACAAGAGGCCACACGGTCAAGACTCACGGAGTATAAAATTTTGCAACCCAAAATGATCCAACCAATGGGTGCCACATGGAAGCCCATGTCTGGGCCATGTGGCACCTTATCATTAGTCAAAAACTGATACCAAGTGTCAAACGCCGACTGGTCCAACTCTGCCATGTGTCTTCCATGTCATCTTCCCTCACAACACTACTTTCCCAGTCACCGTCTGCCACGTGTCACCGTATGGTTGTGCCACATTTCACCCTTGCAGTGGTGACACATGTCACTTCCCCTGTTGGTCCACCTGTACCTTCCATGTCATCATTCCGTACGCCCAGTCATCCTACCACGTCATTTGTACGGACCCTGCCACGTCTATGGCAACTATGCTACCACGTCAGCTGTACGACTGTACATCCTGTATAGTTAGCTTCCACGTGGCACTATACGGACTGTACAGTCAACATTTTTTTGTCTGTTTGAAAAAATGAACAGATCGTGATAACTTGATCATACCACGTCAATTTGAGCTTGTTCAAGTTGCGTTGGGTTCATATCGATGAGGCCTACACACATGTCTGGTTTGAAGCCATTCTGAGAACTTTTATTTTTAGGCCTTTCTAAGCCCCATCAAGCTCCTAGATCCGATTCTAGATCAGGGGGGGGTTCTCTACGACCCCAAAGGAAAAATAATCCTAAATTATTATTGGAATCTCAGGAAGGACACCAATAACAAAGCAGAGGCCTACTTCTTACTAAAATGCCTTCAACTAACAAAGACCCACCAAATCCATAATCTAAATGTTCTAGGTGACTCCACGACTATAATAAGGATGACGGTTCAGGGGACAGATCCAAAAAAATTAAGACTAAAATGAATAATCGACCGAATACGAGTCGACTCTCAACCTATCATTATAACACTTTACCACATTTTGAGAGAGCATAACAAGGTAGAAGATAATTTGGCAAATGAAGACATTGGGAAACCTCCTGGAACTTTAGGCATAGAAGGTGTTGAAGCACTAGCCCCCTTAACCTAATGTGTCACATGCCCAGGAGCCAGTGCGCAAAGGTTAGGAGTGGGGCTTCTCGAGGCTCCAACGCACACATGGACAGGTGGACTGGACATGCAGAAAAGGTCGAGGGTGGGGCTTCTGGGGGCTCCAACACACACATGGACAGGTGGACTGGACACACTGAAAAGGTCGGGGGTGGCCAGTGCACTCAAGGACAGGTGGATTGGACACGCGGGTGCAAGAGAAGTAGAGTGAATGTGGTTTAGGCATGTAGAGCAGGCTAGCGATAGAGGTAGAAGGTGGAGCGGGCGGATGGCATGTCACATCGACCATTGCACAACGATGACTAACAACCCAAGTGTGGGCTTCATCATGGTTTTGGATGTCTAGGAGTATCATCCTTCAATGCTCGTGGGAACTCAGGAATTGAAGGCTATGAATCAAATGGACAAGGCGTGGGACAACCTAGTCACACAATTTAAGTGTCAAGGTGATGTCAGGTTCATATCCAAGCCTAAAAACATGGAGGCCTCAGGTACATCGCACAGGGCACACTCAATGACCTTTCTGGCTGGCACAAATCCAACATTAAAAGAAACTTGGGGGAATTTTGGCCTGTACTCGTCCCTGCAGGGGAAAAGACGTTTAGTGGTTTTGGTAAGTCTTTCTGGCCACCCCTTAATGCAATTTATCCAGTTTTTATCCCCACAATGTTTCTAGGTTTCTCATCGCCTTACCCTGAATTCCTCACTTTTATCTCTGTCTTGCATACACTACGCCCAGAACGTAATTCAGTGGTCTTAAATTTCTCTGTCCATCACTTCCGAGTGATTTGGGGCTCCTCCTCAACTGGTCCTATCTCTTCTCACTCTTCACACTCTGTTTCATCTTTCTTTCACTCAGAACCTGTTTTAGTGGCCTTTGTGGAATTTACACTCTCTGGACTCACCCTTGCCCTTTCCCTTACACAATTTTCCCAAATTTCCCATCCAGTAGCTTAGGTGGATTCTAGTTTTTCTGGACCCGCCCGCTCTCTCTTCTCTCCATAGTTCTCCCAACTCACTGCAGGCCTGCGGCTCCCTCAACAATTTGCACGCCTCTTGGAGATTTCAAAGCAACCCAACTCTTAAAGTTTTGCAGGGTGGAAAAGGCCTCTTTGTGGAATCTAGACAATTGGACCCTGAGGATGAATGCATAGGATGTCCCAAGATGAGAATTCAGTTGGGAGCTCTCAGTTCCACTCTGATGTTTGAACTCGAAACTATGTCCCAACACAGGCACCTGATAGAAAGACTATAAGATGAGAGCTATGCTCAAAGGAGTCAGATTGAGGAACAATGTAGCAACATGGAGATAATGCAGTGCCGTTTGGACTATCTTGAAAGAGTGCAACATCGACTAAGCAATCTGGAAAGCCACCAGGGAGCATCCAAAAATGAAAACTTAGTCTCGGTGAATCAAATTTCGGACCTCAATGAGCCCCACCCAGAAGCAATTTTGGAGCAACAACTGATCAAAAGGGAATCAGGTAGTTGAGACCTTCAAATTTTTAGCTGTCATGTTTTGTTTTTCGATATATATCAACAGTGTCTTTTATTGAATGTACTTTGTGAAATATAATCACAACATTTTATCTAGGGAAGGAGGACATGCCATGAAATTCATTTTTGTTTCAAAACCTCCAGATGTCAAAGTATCTACTTTTCAAAGGCCTGTAATGGCCCCTCTTTTGCAAATCAGTGGATTTATCCACACTTTTAATATATTTTTCCCAGTTTTCGTAAAAAAAAAAACAAGGATGATGACCTTCCGATGCTCAATGTAACCAATTAGCTTTAGGGATTGGGGAGAAAAGAACCCAGTGAGAGAATTCAGGGAAATAACTGGTTCAACTTCGGGAGGGTCGGAGGGTGGGGTCATGTCAGTGAGTTCAGGTGACTCAACCACAAGGGGGGGCCTCGACATCATCTTCCAAAACATCCCCGGAGATGGCCATAAAAAGATTTTGTTCCTTACACTTGTGCCCAAGAAAATATTTGTCATCACAATTATAACAAAGGCCTTTGACTGGTTAATTTCTAGATCTTTAGTGGAGTGGAAGGAGGAGTGGGAGTGACTGGTTTAGAGCGAGGAATAAAGGAAGGTTTTTGAGTTTGAGAAGAGACAACCTATTTTGCTTCCTTATCTCTTTTAGTAGCTTCCACCCAACTCTGAGGCCAAGCCATGAGGACATGGGAACGAATCTCATCCTTGAGGCCATTGATAAAACATTCTTGGAAAAAAGCATCAGACATGCCCTGTATATGGAAATCAAATCGCTCAAAAGCGGCTATAAAGTCTTCCACTGTGCCAAATTGTTTCAACTTTGTCAAATGGCCTAAATGGTTGGTGTGAGTGTCAAAGCATTCATAAATCTCTACCACAAATTGTGTCCAAGACACACACCCTTGGCGACCATTTTTTGTCCATTGCCACCATTGCCAACATTCTTGATCTAGATGGAGAACACCATACCGGAGTTTGGACAACTCATGTGTAATTCCATACAAAGAGAAATAATGTTCCATTTGAGTTACCCAGCCAGTGGGATTCGAGCCATCTAATTTGTTCACATCCACATGCGGAAGGCATAGGTCATGCTGAAAGTGATGGGGCTAAAAAATCTGGGAATTAGAGGAAGTTTCAACTTCAGGGTGCAAAGGTGGGTCAGAGGAGGGAGGATTTGCAGGGATATTCAGCTTGGTGTAGATTGTTGTAGTGAAGGATGCAAGCTAGGTAGCTAGGTCCTGTTTGATGGTTTCCATTTCGACGTCTATGGAGGAATGCATGTTTTTATTGGGTCTTTGTGAAATTAGAGGACAAGGAATTGAAGCAAGGTTCCAAGTCTTGGCTACAAGTGTGGACCATGATGAAGAGGGAAAACAAAAAGGGACAGGTGGGACCACACAAAAAATGGGTTATGGGTGAAGTGTATCACGATGATCAAGGCAACAAGGGGAATCCAATGGGGTAAGGCCTAAATAAGGGTGTTGGAAGGGGGTCGGGTCCACGGGAAAAAACAATTTGGTGAAAATGATAGGTATGATTGCGATAAGGGCAAAGATAAGAATCCAACAGGATAGAGCTCAAATAATGGTGCCAACATGATTCAAACTTTTTTTTTTAATCCTGTGTAGTTATACTCCGATATGAAGAATATTGCAGTGTTCAAATGCCCAAATTATTAGCATGAAGAAATGTGTAGTAATTTCGCAACCCGAATGCAATAGGAACAATTGTGCGACAATAGATCTTGTTTGTTGTGTTTTTGTTTCTATCCCAAGGGTTAGGGTATGCAGGGTGTCTACAGACAAGGGTTTGCCTTGTGCTATAGCTCTCTAATATATGTGTGGGGTCCAATAGTAGTACTCGACCCAATATCTCAGGGAAACAACTAAGAAGGCTAGACCATGCCCTTAACCGTACTACCCGACTACCCATGTACTAGAGAGTATCTTCTTGAGTGTTGTTCTTGGTGGCACTATAGCAATCAAGCGACCGATACATGTGTTGTCTGATGCGCTACCACTCGAAGGGTACCAACATAGATTACAAGGGTGGCCAACATATGTGCGCATAAGTACCACTTGTATTTCCTACATGTATGACTCCCCGACCATGGGTTTATGCATGTAACGACAGATCTCTGTAGCTTTAATACGCCATAATACGTCTCTACCTTGAAAAAAATTAACCCACAATTTTTTGCCAAGGAAAGTGCTTTGATACCACTTGTAGTATTACATATATAAAATAGTATGCATAACATAAATATTTTAGCTAGAAATGGAAAAACAACAATGATATAACTAGAACAATACCAAAATAATACCAGAATAACACTAGAAAGATCACCTTGATTAATGATAGCAATGCTCACTTGCCTCTTCGAGGGAAACCTCCAACAGAGAAGAGCTCAATTACAATAATATCCAAGACAAAACTTCGCATACCCTCTACTCCTATTTGTACTAAATCTGTCTATCCAAAAGACCAATCTAGAGGAAGATCCTTCTAGAAGTGGAAGCTTCTATAAGGTCTTCTTACTTTTGACTTATTCTTCCTTATTGCTAGGCCTTATTAATATTGGCCTTTATTACATGGAAATATATTATTCTACCTATGTGAAGGGTTAGGGAGGTTAGGTCCCTAACAACTATGGATCCATGTTCCAACCACTCCATTCTGTGACACCATTATTGTAGAACCACTACAACAAATATGGAAATTTCAACTATTATATTCCTTGTTGTCACATGTTCATTCATTGTTGCAGATCTATGTGATACCTCTATTATAGATTTGTCACTGTAGAACTATGACCCAATCCTACTACTGTGGAACCTGCGAATGCTCCACTGGATTGTCTTAAGTGCATGATTTTGTTTTGAGCATCAAGTTGGTTATTGAATTACCATTTTGGTTAAGGGATGCCGCCTACTCAACAAGCTAGATTCTAGGAGTTTAGTTTTGAGTTATTTTGTAATATATTCTAGGACTCTGTTTTGTAAGTGGCTTGAGAATATTTAATTCTAAAGCACACTATTGTTAATAATGTTAATGAAACTATTATATTAGATGCAACGTCTACCTCTATGTGAAGGGGGGACGAGATAGATAGTTTGTTTTATATATTTCGCTATAATCAAGTTACTTTGCTTAGTATTTCATTTCTCTCCGTGTATGAATCGAGTGTAACTAGTTGCGAGTCCAAAATTATTTACTGAATCTCTCCAATACATTGCTCTTCATAGGAAGGGCCCACTTTGAAGGGACATGTGCCATATTACTTGTTGTTTTGTAATTAGTTACATTATTTTTAATAGTTTTGCACTTTACTGATTGTTGTAGATTAAGTGAATGTATATATATCTTCTACTAAATAGTTCATAATGTGTTGCTACATAACATAACATTTAATATATTTGTGTGCTATTGATATTTTATTTGTAGGTTACAGTTTCTTTTCTGTTCTCATGCTTGTTGCTTTCTATACTATAATGCTCAGTTTCTTATAGATAGAATTGGACTTCTAGTTAGAATACTAACAACATGCTAATGTTGATTTTTAAATAAAGTTCTTAAGACTCACATATATTTTTCACAACACTTCATAAGCATTCAAGCCTTGGGTTGACAATTAAATGCACTTGTAAACTAGATATCCCGTTTAGAATTGTTATGGTATTTAGTAAGTCTGGCACCAACCCACTCCAAGATTCATCCATTCTTTCACGTGTCTTGCTTGAAAAAGGTAGTGGGATTGAATTGAAGGGTGAAAACTAACTTGCTAGAAATTGATGAAGAAGGGTTGATTTGGCTCCAACCAAAAGAAATATTGGTTACTAACGAACATCAATTGTTCCAACACATGGTTCAAGAAGTACTAATCCAGTGGAAATATATGCAACCAGGAGATGCCACGTGGGAACCAACATTGATTTTACAACAATTTCTACACCTCCATCCTTCAACAATGTTGCTTTTGAAAGGGGGAAGGAATGTTAGGGTCCTACTCTAACCTCCTTGCTTTAGGGTACTTAGGAGTTAGTCAATTAATGTATACAACCATCTTCTTTGAAAAAGGCCCATCAGATAGTTAGTGGATAGTTATTTAATGTAAAAGAGTCATCTTTATGAAATAAGACCCACTAGGTAGATGGTACTCATTAATGATGGGACCACACGTAGTTAGGGTTTTTCTATTGAGAATCTATTTATAGAGCTAGGAGGCTTTGTAATGTTTTTGTCATGTATTGTTGCAATTGGAGCTTTGTTCAATGAGAGGTTTCCCTACCTTTAGAAGCAAGTGAACATTGTTTTCTCTTTTTGATAATCATTAATGCAAAGGTATAATTTTTATATTTCATCCCATTTGACTCTTGTATATACTTATGTACAATTATATTCTTTAAATACCTTGTATGTGATTCAAGTTTAAGGGTTAAATATCATTACAAAATCAATGAGTTGCTCTTATGTTTTATGTTTCAAGTCATTCACAAATGAATAAGCAAATTATACTACAATACTTTATGTATTATGTCTTTTTCAATGAATATCCAAATCATGTTATAATGCTCTATGTATTGTTCATGGGACCTAAAATGTTATCCTTTAAATAGATACCTCATCCTTAACTCATTAATGACAAATTAGACACCAAAACCATCAATAAATTGTTTTCTAACATTCCTCAATACCAACAATATATTATGTTATAACATTCATCAATATTTCATGTCACTAAAAATATACATTAAACTAATTAAGTACAATCAAAACAAATGCCATTGCAGTGGCGATGTCCCTGTTGAATAGTTTTGATAGAACTACCATTGTAGGTGAAGTATATCCTTTGGGTTCAAATAGATCTAAGGTTTGAGAAGCCTTCCGAAGCCTTTTTATTTGATAGTTCCCTTATTGTTACATGATTAGAGTGTGTTAAAGGAAGCTATGAACTGTCATTAGCGAGTGTTTCTACTTTGGTTGTTCCAAAGCCATTGAGCACAACGACATCCTTCCCAAGGAAGAACATGTCTGTGCCATCTTGATTGCAACGAGGTCTTCTCAGTCTAGACAACATGTAAAACGTTTGGTTGAAGGGAGTTTACGTTGGAAAAAAGACTGGAGGGTCATGGTCAAGACGTTGGCACGTACTCATCGATTGATGAGAGATGATCCTCGCAAAATTTTCGATGAAGAAGATATGTTGGATGACTACTCTCTCAAAACACAAATCTCGATCAATTCGTTAAGTTTCAACGATTTCTCTAGCCCTTTTGTGATCGATTTCTCTCTATGGATTCGTAAATACTCGTGCTATCTGTATGAGAGGCTATGGTGTAACAAGATTTTCAAGTGTGACTTTATCTCTAAATGGCACAATCAGAGAATAAAGGATTTGGACGTTAAATTTGTTCTCCCTAGTTTGCCAAATATGCAACGAATCTTGAGTAAGCTCTTAGATTGCACTCCTTAGGGAAGCCACGTGGTGACAAACTCTCTCATTCACCACACCCTCGAGTTTCTCCTGAAGGAATGCCAAAAAATCTACGGGACAATTCACCATTTCATATGCAATTTGGTAGATTCCTTCTCAGTCATGTCCATAGACATTGTTCTTTTACTCAACAATATTTATAAACTATTCTGCCGCCAGTTCATTTGGAGTTTAATTGTACCTGCAGACAACTTTTAGTTGCTGACAAAGTTAACTTGTGTTGTGTAGAGAGACCTTTGGATTCATTGTTGGCTAAAATTTTGGATCATCATAGAAAATGCATGAACATCCGTATAACTTCTAGGAAAGAATCAACAACCAAGGTTGAGAAGACTCCACATACAAGAGGTAAGGAATTAACAACCAAGGTCGAGGAGACTCCACATACAGGAGGTAAGGAAGCCACTCAGCTGGTTGTGCCAGTTGTATCACTGGGGTAAGCAATTGAAGAGAAGTTATTGATCACCTAGTGGGATGTTGATGATGATGTGCCTCCTTCGTAGATAACTAATTCTAAGACTTAAATGGATTTCGGTGCTGAAAACACGTTCAGATCATCCAAGGATATTGGTTATCAACCTGGAGGTAGCATAATTAATCCAAGTATTGAAATGACAAACAATACACGACAAGCTCATGGAAAACAGACACAACAAATAACGAAATCAAAGTGTTAGAATGCATTTATGAACCGCCACTGCCTTTGGCCCAATAACTCACTCGCATTTATGATCCACCTCTGCCTCGACAATAAGAGTTCCATTTTAATCGTGAATAGGATCATCGAAAACTGTTTTCAAAAAATTAAAAAAACAAAAAATTTGCATTAGCAATGTCAAACATTAATAAACCCTCACAAATTTTTAATCAACGACTGAATTAATAGGAAATCAACAACATATTGATTTCTATAGTCCCTCTGACAGAGACTAATAACATCATACAAAATGTATTGGCCTCATTAAAGTGCAAATACACCCTTCAATTATCATATATAATTAGTACATAATATCTATGTTACCATGTTAGCATAACGAGTTGTTATGGAAGAAAATTAAAGAAATGGAAACACGATGGAAGCACAATTTCTTAGTTGTTTATATTCCCATGGCAAGAAAAGAAACTAAAAATTATGAATTAAAAAAAATTGTAAACATTATAATGCAAGTGTGATAATTGCGTACAATGAATAGAGATTTACTTCTGAAAATTTGAATAATAAATCATTTTTAATGAAACACATTTACTTTTAACTCTAGAATAATAAATAATTTTTAATGTGCTTAATATGTATACATTGTGTAAGAGGAGACCATTTGTTATACCTCAAAACCCTCTTGCCCTTGGTCCAATTTCTGTTTTATTATAATGTTTGTTTGATTCTTATTTTGGGTATTTGGAATAATATAAAAATAACATTTCACTTTGAAACCTTAATTATATATACATTATCCTTACAAAATTACTTGAAATTACAAATTTGATACCCTTTCTAATTTATATTTATGTTTTTACTTTTGTTAATATCACTATAAATACATTATCCTTACAAAATTACTTAAAATTACAAATTTGAAATCCTTCCCAATTTCAGTTTCAATAATATGCCTTTATTTTTGTTAATATCACTTCTCTTAATTCCTTGCATTATCCAAAAGTAGCTCATGTAAATATTTTTAATTCAATAATTTTTTTATTAACAATCATATTTGTATCACAACTTACTTTCATATATTTTTTATTTTTCACATATACCTTTGTATTTTACAACCCATCATTTCTTTATTTATAATATACATTGTCCAAAATAACATTACTAACATTACTACCATTAGTGTTATTTATAATATGCATTGTCCAAAATAACATTTTTCTATTAAACCAAATACACATATAACACTAAAATACAACAAGTTCAATAAAAAGAATAATAATAAATCTTCAAAAGCAAAAACATTTATCAAAATAAAGTTGAAAGAAATTGCACATTCAACACACAAAATGCACATGTAATTTCAAATGTTGGAAGAACACTAGATACCAAATGTACATATAACACTCAAATACAACAACATCAATAAAAAAGAACAATAATAAATCTTCAAAAGCAAAAGCATTTATCAAAATAAAGTTGAAAGGAATTACACATTCAACACACAAAATGCACATGCAATTTCAAATGTTAGAGGAACACTAGGAACATTTATCTAATTTCAAATGTTGGAGGAACACTAGATACCAAATGTACATATAACACTCAAATACAACAACATCAATAAAAAAGAACAATAATAAATCTTCAAAAGCAAAAGCATTTATCAAAATAAAGTTGAAAGGAATTGCACATTCAACACACAAAATGCACATACAATTTCAAATGTTGGAGGAACACTAGGAACATTTATCTAATAAGAGATTTTTTATTAAAAGAAAATATAGTATTTCTTTAATATATTAAATGAATTAGGAGACATTAAATAAATTAGGAGACATTGGGAAAACTCTTATTTATACAAAAGGAAAACCTAACTTATGGTTTGAGTTGTTTATGAGAATTAGGTTTTTATTTAGTTACTTAGTTTATTGATAATGATGATGATGATTAATGTCCATTAAGATCGAATTGGTCTATCAGACCTTAAGAGAAGCTAAAAAAGCATTAAGAGAAGCTTTCCAAGATCACCATACTTTTGTTGAGTTAAGAGATTAGGAAAGTTGGTAGTATGACAAATATTTTGAAAATAAGATCTAATATGGGTATAGGCTGGACAATCTAAGAGAAAGTTCTTTTCATCTTCAACCTTCTTAGTGTCACAAAGCTGACACACTCTTTCATCCCATGACGTTTTAGGAATTGACCAACGCCCAGTTTCACTATGGAGCTTGTGAGAATTTGTTCTTATCTTAGCAATACTTATTTTTTTCTTTACACTTGGCAAAACAAATATATAATTTTGATCTTCTAGATTAGGGTTGATTATATCCTTATAATACCTTAATTTTCTTTTTTCCTCTAACTCTTTATCACACCACATTATCTCCTTAAATTTTGATTTGACATTGTTTTTAATAGTATCTTTATTCTGCAGAATGGTGTCTTCCATGATTCCCCAATAGTTTAGCCAAGACCAGACATCTTTATGCCATCCTCGCTAGAGTCAATGGTGGTTATGACTCAATTTTGAAGCAATTTTAGGAAGCCTCTTGTCTTCCATGTTGTTTAACTTGTTCTTATACATTAAGTATCTAGCCATAACCATGCTCTCAATGAGGGAGAGGCTTGTTTTTAAGAAGAGGATGAAATATGACGTCTTTCCTTTAATTTTGAGATTAAACATACTACTTATTTACTTGAAGCCATTTTAACATTGTACAAAATATCAAATGGTTAAAGAACAAAAAATCATTACAAAACTACTAGTTTATATATAAAATAAGTTGGAAACACAAAAATATGTACATTGGATGCTAACAAGTCAATGGTTGTAAGTACCCCAAGTGTAATTAGGTGATTAATAAAGGTCATATAAATGATTAAAGACAATGCAAATGTAAAAATAAATGATACAAAAGTAAGAAAAAATAATAATAATATTAAGAGTGGAAATAAGAGGAAAAGGAAATCCTCCCATTACCCCAACTTTCCTATTTCTTTTTGTACTTTCACTTTGAAAGGGTCTTTTAGGCCAGGATGAGAGAATGTGAAGGTGAGAGAATGTGAAGGATAAGGAGCTCTGTGAATTCTTGAATGACTATAGGGCCATGAACTACACTGTTCTTGTCGAAATGAAAATTGAGAAACCATTCGAAATTGGTTTTCCCATTTGGATTGTTAAAAAATCTATATTATCTTTTGGGTTGTGAAAAAATCTATATTATCTTATGGTGTTTAATGGTTGTGTGATTGAACAAGTATATTCCTGCTGTAGTCCTAGTTTGAATATGGTGATAAAGTCAGGTTTGGATTTGATTGGGCTCTCATCCCCATCCATAATGGATTGGGCCTTTTCACCACCAGCCATTGTTGATCAAGCTTGTGATTGGACAACGATACGATTTACCATAACCATCACATGCAAATTACACATTTAATTGACTCAATAACCATTGTTGACAGTGCTCACATACTCATAGCACTTGGATTGATTGTGTTGACAATATTTTAATTGGTAGGTGGGTATAACTGACTGTGTTCATACTTGCGATGTATTCCTACTGGAATTAATATTGAGAATGGGTATGTAATTTGTGGGATCATAGATTGGTTCACTGTGAATGCTACAGAGCTGTAAAGCACTGTATAAACACATGCCAACAATAAAAATCATAAAGGTATATTATACATATTTGCATTTGCTAATTGCCTTTAAATTTCATCAAATGGTTTCCCAGTTACAAACTAGAATGTTGGGTTTGTCACCTTAACAGACAGAGGCAGAACTTGTTTAATTGACAAGTGGAATGATATTTTGTTTGGCGTGGCGTCGAATTCATAAGAATGCATTGCTTATTTTATGAGTATAATAGAATTTGAATGAACAACAGATCTGTTAATGCTTAGAGTGTTGTGATTACAGATTTCCAGACACCCGGAGTGTTGGTAATTTGCTTGGAACCTTAGTGGCTTGCTTCGCATTGTTGGGCATTAGTTTGGCCATCATAAATAAGTAAACCAGGCAGTGAACCGGATTTGTACAGAGATCAGAAGTTACTTCTACCGATTTCATTGCATTGCATGTCCTCAATTTTGCTCGTGTTCGGTTTCCTGTATATGGAGTGAGAATGTTGATAAATTTTTGGAGGATGTCCATAGATAGAAAGTCTACAGAAAGATCCTTCAACTCTAACGGTCAAGCGCTCGCTTTGCATGCGAGAGGTAACGATTTATCTCCAATTCTATTTAGCCCTTTTCTGTTCCGTCTTCCAGGCTGGTCTGAAGACAATGGCGGCATGTTATGAGTAGGCAGCAGTAAGCTGAGCTGTGTTGGATTTACCAAAATTCATATCACATTGTAGAGAGAAAAGTAGGAAGTATAAGCCTGGAATCAATTCATTTTATTGCAACAATCATCTGGTTATTTACGCCATGCAATCTCTATATCACTTATTTGTTAGTAGAAATCACAATATGTAACATGAAGATCCCTTTTAATCAAAATGCGGGGATAGCTCAGTTGGGAGAGCGTCAGACTGAAGATCTGAAGGTCGCGTGTTCGATCCACGCTCACCGCATTTCGTTGTCTCATTTTGAAGTCCTCCTACTCAAACTATTAATAGGAGAGTTGAAGTCCTCCTACTCAAACTATTAATAGGAGAGTTAAAGTTGTCTATGACAATCTTTTTCATGAAAATCTATATACAAACTATTAATAGGAGAGTTGAAAGATTGTCTATGACAATCTATTTCACGAAAATCTATATACAAACTATTAATAGGAGAGTTGAAAGGTGTCTCTAGTCTATGACAATCTATTTCACGAAAATCTATATACAAACTATTAATAGGAGAGTTGAAAGGTGTCTCTATTAATAGGAGAGTTGAAAGTTGTCTATGACAATCTATTTCATGAAAATCTATATACAAACTATTAATAGGAGAGTTGAAAGGTGTCTATGACAATCTATTTCATGATAGTTGATATTTTTAATAATCTATTTCATGATAAGTTGATATTTTTAATATCAGATGGAGAGGTGTTCGCACGTAGGTTACATCGATTACATTTTGGTGAAATCTTCATTTTTTTTTTTTTTGTTGTTTTATCAACTATCATGAAATCTATTTCATGATAGTTGATATTTTTAATAATCTATTTCATGATAGGTTGATATTTTTAATATATCTGTTTTATCAGATGGAGAGGTGTTCACAATCTTCATTGTTGTTGTTGTTTAAATAGTATTTTTGAATGTAAAATCTACCGAGGTATATATATCTTACTTCTTTTGGGTTTGAACTTATGACTTCTTAGGAGGAAACACATGTTCTTAATCATAAGGCCCACTCAGGAATATCCTCCTACGCAAGATGTTACACTGCAACTATGTATAGTATTTAACTCTACATATAGAGTTAAGTCTAGATGCTACTTGAAAATACATGATTCTATTGGTGTTAGCTTCCACAATGAGCACAAGGGATACTCGCTTACTTGTGAATACTATTTGGATTAGAATTGTCCTCTCAGTTCCAGAATATGACCTAAATATGCTTTTGATTGGTTAAGTGCTCATTTTTCTTGGACGTAAGGGAACAAGTTGATGGCCCAAGACCTAGAGACATCTAGCATGAGCATAAGTTTGTCCTCTTACATACCGTCAATGGGTTATTTCAGGTGGCTAGATTTTGTCTACACACAATGATGTTGTTACATGTCAGGGCCTTGAGCGCTTGTATCAACAAAGGCTTGTCTGGTAGTCCCGAGCTTTGTAGGTTTTTTCTTGCTTTAGAAAAAAATGGCATTAGCGCAAATCACTTTTAGAAAGGTTACATTAAGAGGGGGTCAAAAAAATTAAAGAGGTTACATTAGGAGGGGACCAATGAAATTAAAGATGTGTGAGTGGAGTCTTGAAGGTTGAGAAAGTAAATATTCACCCCACAACCAATCAACCATTATGTTAATAGGAGACACCACTTCCTTGTGACTGCCCCTAATTGACATAAAAATCATGATATGTTGAAATTTATATGTTATTGCAAAGCAACCCTCATAACCAATGTAAAATAATATTTTATAGAAAACACTGTAGTTATAAAAATGATAGAGAATTATGTCATTGACTTTCAATTTCTTAAACAATTTTGATTTTATAAAAGTTATAAAATAATGTGTCTTAATATATTTTATTTTTCCAAGTTTCTATTCTCCACTTGTAACAAATTTTCCATAGTTAATATTTGTATGAAAAAATTTAAGAGAAAATCTCTAAACAATTCTTTGCATTTTGTGGACGTACTCTATATAAATCCATTACACCAATTACAACAAATGACTCAATGAAAACATTAAATGAAACATAAAATAAAGATAGCCAACCCTAAAGATCATTCTCAAAACCTTTTACATTAAAATTGAGCAAAAAAATATTTTATTTATTATTACAAAATATATAATATTCTAAATTAAAAAAAAAATATCATTTCCAAAGTACAACAAACAACATTCATTTGATATATATATTTATTCAACATTTGATTCCTGGAATAATGCGACTGAGCTATTAAACCGGCAAAAAACAACGCTGTCGTATTTTATATTTTACATAATTTATAGAGTATATATACATATTTTTTATCAAAATATTTTATTTGTAATATTCTCTTTTATTTTTTAAACAGGAGGTTAGTATCATTTGCATAATTGGAATTCTCATCAAAACTAATTAAACATTACTTTCTAAATAAATCAAATTTTTTCCTCTTACATTAATTTCGTACATTAATTTCATTACAAGGTGTTCGTTTTACTTTTACTTCTTTAATACATATTTTAAATTTTTTATCTATATTTTTTGGTTTAAAATTGTTGAAGAAAGGAAGTCTCATACACCACCAATTTGATGTATGACTTGACCGTGACTTTAAAAATAAATTATTATTATTATATTTCATTTATTTTTCAAATAATAAAATATATAAATAAAGTTTATTTTTATTAAAATCATTCTTTAATTCTGTTATCTATATTTTTTGGTTTATTAATTATAAATCTAGATACAAATTTTATTTTATTTATTTTTCCAAATAATAAGATATATAAATAAAGTTTATATTTCTTAAAATAGTTGACGCATGAAATATAATATTATGAATTATGTTTAATAAAGGTCAAAATGGAAGAAGAGTTCTTTCACTACTTTGAGAAACGAGATAGGTATTCCTAAAGTCCATCTTTAGTGCGAAGGGTGAGAAATAGAAAGAGGTTAGGGTTTACAATGCGGAGCTAATCAAAGGTAAATGTGATGTTTCAAATCTACCTAGAGCTTTCAAAGACTTTAATCTTTGGTGGAGTTTCTAAAGGAGAATGAGGTATTAGTCCATTATTTAGAGCAAGGTGAAAGGGTATAGTGACATAGCTCCGATGATGTTAAGGAGGTACAACCAGTTAAAAATTCAAAGATAGAAGGATGCACTATGGGAAATATCACTTCTTGTTGTTTTGAGATTTGGGATCCATTACTCTCATAGGTAAAGGGGGAGGTCAGGACCTTTAGGAACAATGATGATCATGAGGACTTTCAGAGCATATGGAGTGAAAAGTATTCACATAAGGAACACAATAAGGTCGGGGTTTGGAGCTCTATCCCATGTAGAATTGTCTGGTCATGGACAAGAATTTACCAGGAGGAAGGAGAACCTTGCAAATTTAGGTTTTCTAGAGAGTAAATAGAAACAAAAGTGTATCAAAGTAAGAAAAGAAAAGGTTAGCTTTGAACCAATATTTTGAACCAAATGTTCTTTCCCTCGCAATCAATGCAGGGGCTTGAAAAGAAGAAGACTTGTAAGGAAAACAACTAAAAGATATTGTTTTATGTATGGGCATTGTGAAGGGGACATACATTTCATCCCATGGTAAGTTATTCATTATGTATGTCTTTGTATTGATTATGTTTATACAATTTTCTTTTGTTTTAATATTTGTTATATACACTAATGTTATTGATTGTTTGTAATTGCAAAGATAAATCCTCCTAGTTGTTTGTCACCGGATAAATAAATGCCAAGTAGTGGTAGAAATGTTGTTATACAAGATGTGGAAGACAATATGGATATTGAATATCAAGTCAATCCTATGGAAGAAGATGCCACCAACAATATTTTTGAGCCATATGATGAGACAAATGGATTGATCCAAGACATCTTTGCTCCTATTGATGAGGAAAACAATGATGATATTTATGATGGGGCATATGCTTGAGAAGGCAGAAGAACCCCCTTATGAAGGCTCAAGAACAAATATTCTCTTTGTTATAATGTTGTTGGTGAACTTGAAGGTATTGAATGATTTGTCAAACACTTGTCTCACATGGATATGAAGGTACGTAATATAATTCGTCACATATTATACGTAAAGGTCGACTTTATTTTTCTCTATTTTTAAAGTCAATCAATGTGTACATTAAGGATGCAATATTTTTTATTACTATTATTTACATTAATTATTTTTTTTATGCTGTAGATTGTTAGCTAAATTTTTCTTACTACTTTCAAATAATTTACCTCGCACATATCGAGAGATGTGTGCCATTATGAAAGATATTGGAATGGAGTATCAAGCTATTGATGCATGCACGAATGATCATATTATATATTATGGACTGTATGCATAAAAAATGAAATGCCTGCATTGTCAAATCAATAGATATTGAACCGATCAGGTAACAAAAAAGGTGTCTCACAAGGTTCTTTGTCATATTCCAATAATTCCACATTTGCAACAATTGTTTCGCTGCCAAAGCATTGCAGAGTTTATGGATTACCATGCACGACACATAAGTGAATATGGTGTTCTTCGAATGCCTGCAAATAGTTCTTCATCTAGGAACATCGAAGAAAGATGGCCAATTTTTAAAGAAGAACCTCGCAATGTTAGGCTTTCATTGGTAGCAGACGGTGTCTATCCATTTGGTCAGCTCAGGTCTATTTACTCAGTGTGGCCTATTTTTGTTATAAACAATAACCTTCCTCCTTGGATGTCAATAAAGAGGGAGCACACAATGTTGGCAATGATTGTTCCAAACATTTTTTTACAAAATTGGTTTGAACGTTGTATTTCGTTTTTCTTATTCGTTGCATAATTACTTATATATATACAAATTAGTAATTGCGTGTACTTTCGCCCAATTAGGTAAGTACCAAGTGAAAGATATGAATGTATATATTGAGCCTCTTGTCGACGAGTTACAAAAGTTATGGGTTGGTATCACTATGTACGACATCTATAGACCAATAGGGAAAAAACAATTTCAATTCCACAGAATACTTGCATGGACAATTCATGATGCCCGAGGGATAACACATTTTTGTGGTATGTAACATACTGGTGCACTTCAATAGTATATAATTTTATGAAAATATGATGCATGTTTTTTAAATATCAATTCCTCATTATATAAATAATATTAACATTAATCTATATAATCTTGGAGGTCTTCAAACAAAGGGTAATTTTGCATGTCCAGTTTTTGGTCCTAGGATAAAATCACGTCGTTCAAGAAGTCTAGGAAATGAGGTATTTGATGACTATATGTACTTCTTCCCTAAGAACTATAGTATCGAACTACAAAAAAACATATTTTCAATTTGAAAGAAGAGACTGTAATAAAACCATGAAGAATGACACCTCACCGATGGAAGTTGGAATATAATAGATTAAACCGTCAAGGTAAGCATTTAGTCTATGTGTCTGCATATATATTAATGTTTTACAATTTTAATTTGTATCAAATTTTGTTTATGTATCTAACAATCATTATTGCAATCTCATTATTTAATTTTCATAAATGTCATCAAGGCATTAATGGGCTTCCATGAGGAATGCAAAGTTACCTTGTACAATTCAATAGGTTTCCCTACTATGAGCACCTACAAATAGCTCATGTGTTTTATACAATGCATATCGGGAATAATGTAACATAAACATTGTGGAGAATTGTAGATGGAAGGAGTGAGAAAGAAAAATTGTCAAAATTTGCACTGACATTCAAGAAGCCAATCATGCACTGCAAAATGTGATTTATTCAAATAGCAATGGAGTACATCGAAATAGTCTTCCATGGTTATTTACAGAGAAGGAAAGCAATGTTGTAAAAGAGGTCATTCAGAAAATTAAACTTCCCACAAGATTTGCTTCAAACATAAAGAATATCTTAACAAAGAAAGGTGAATTTAGTGGGGGTGAAAACTCATGACTGACATACCTTCATTAAGGTAATTATTTTGAATGTAGATTTCTATATTTGTAAATATACAAATTTTTAGTATTATAATATGGTTTTCTTTTCCTAAAAATGAATGATCCCTTTGTTTTTATATTATGTTCTACCTATATCTCTACCTGATAGCTTTGACAACAATGTAAAACAAGTTATATATGATGTTGGAAAATACACAAGGTAAATATTAATGATTTCTATTCAAAATCGTTGTTGCTCAACTTGTCGACATCTATTTTACTTTCAATTTATATATGTTGTTGTTGAAACCTATGATTTGATTTGTTATATCATGTGTCGGTGGTTTTCATCTAAAGAAATCCATAAAGAAGATATTAAATATTGGAGAGAAATTCCTTGGCTAATGTGCAAAATGCAAAAGTATCTACCTCCAAAATTTTTCAATGCACAAGAACACTACCTCATACACTAAGTTGAGGAGATTGAAATGTGTGGACCTGTACACATAAGGTCAATGTGGATGGTGGAGAGGCACTTGAAGTCATTGAAGGATTTCATGAGACAAGTAGCACGTCCTGAGGGATATATGGTATATCAATCGTTGGTTTATATTACTCAATATCTTCCTAAATTAGCAACAAAAATCATGAAGGTGCCTTGGATTTGGGATCTCGAATCCATTAAAAAATTTGAAGGGGAGGTATTGGTTGGGAAAGGTAGAATGAGGAAAGTGAAATACACTTAGATGGTGGAGATCTACAATACTTTGCATTATTGATTTATTTCTACATTGTGCTTATTTAAGTTTTATTTAGCTTCCATGATCAATTATTATTTAATATTTACTTTGATTAGTAATTTGTATTCTTTTTTTTGCATACAGTTGATTGAGAGTGGGATGCACTATATTTATACATCACAAACAATTTTGATTGGATGAACGTATGGATAGATCGATGTAATATACAATGTGATGATATGTTATCGTGGGAAGGGGTGGTTACTTTGCTTAAATATGCTCACCGTAATCAAGATACCAATCTTACTCAGAGGTAAATTGATTTAGCATATGGTTTAAGAGATAAACATGCAAGCATATTATTCACCCATATCATGTTTCAGTTATTTTCCATTCTATTAATTAGGTCATGGTGTGCTTATTTTATAAAGTTTTACTAAGTCTAAATATGTTTATTCATTGACAAATATGCATTCTCTTTTTTACGTGTGGGGCATATTGCAGTTGAAACACCACAAGGCTATGTGGTGAAATGGCTGTAAATTTCGCATCAAAAAGTTGGATGATAAGAAGAAAACCTCTAATTCTGGGATAATTGCAATCTTTCAGGTCACTATTGTTTCCTCTAGAAATGGCATTCATCCAACAATATCCGAAAATAGATACTATGGGTATTTGAATGATATAATTGAGTGTGACTTTAATTCCTTCAAGTTAGTTTTGTTCAAGGTCAAATGGTACATGTTATGGATGAATGAACATGATCCAGAAAGAACTGTTATTGAGCATGCCAATCAATTTACCATGGTTAATACAAGGACGTTTGAGCCGAGTAAAAAAACTTATGCTCTTCCAAGCCAATGTGAGCCGGCATTTTATTCAGAGGTTCCAGGTAAAGAAGGTTGGTCGTACGTTGTTAGATATGATCCAAGAGGAAGGCCTATAAAGTTTAATGTACAAGAAGAAGATGATATTGAAGAAGAAGAATATGCAGAGGAGAATGGGGTAAATGTAGTGTTAGATGAGAAGTCAAAGAAGTTGAGCCAGATGTAGATGCCAATGTTCTCAACGATCATATCGATGATTATATTATTGAAAATGACTTTAATGATGATGATGTTAATATGGCCAATCCTTTCAATGTCGATTCTTAACTAGATGATACAGATGTAGACTTGGATGTTGAAGAATATGATCAATGATATTGCAGAAATGATGAAATGTACGAGTTATGTGATTATATATGATTTATTCTCTTTAAAGTATTTATTTAAATGGGTTAATCATCATCATCATCGTCGTCATCATTGTCTTTTTCATCTTCATCGACATTGTCATTGTCATCATCGTCGTCGTCGTCGTCGCCATTTTCATCATGATCATCGCCATTTTCATCACCATCACTATGGTCATAATCACTATCATGAGCATTTTTTCGTCATCATCATTGTCATCAGCATTATCATCATCATTGCCATCATCATCATCGTTATCATCCTCCCGATCCTCATCATCGTCATCATCATTGTCATGATCACCATCGTCATGGTCATCATCATTAACATTGTCATCATCATCGTCATCATCCTTGTCATCACCATTGTCATCATCATCATCATCGTCGCCATTGTCATCGCCATAAATCATCATCATCAATTCCATTGTCATCATCATAATCATTGTCGTCATTATATTCTCCATCATCATCGAAATTGTCATTGTCATCATCATTATCATCGCCATTTTCATCATCATCACCATTGTCATCACCATCACCATTGTCATAATCAGTGTCATGACCACCTTCGTCATCATCATCATCATCATCGCCATAAATCATCATCATGGTCATCATCATGGTCATCATCATCGTCGTCATGGTCATCATTATCATCGTCATGGTCAATATCATCATTGTCATTGTCATCATCATTGTCATTGTCATCGTCATCGTCATCATTGCCATTGTCATCGCCATAAATCATCATCATCGCCATCAACACACACCATATTCATCATCATTTCCATTTTCATCATCATCATCATCATCATTCTCATCAGCATCATCATCATCATCATCATCATCATCGTCGTCGTCGTCATCATCATCATCATCATCATCATCATCATCATCGTCGTCATCATTGTCATTGTCATCGCCATAAATCATCATCATCATCATAATTATCGCGCGCCATCATCATCATCATTTCCATTTTCCTCCTCCTCATCATTATCACCATTGTCATGATCACCATCGTCATCATCATCTTCGTCATCATTGTCATGATCACCATCATCATCATCATCGTCATCAATATTTCCATTGTCATCGCCATAAATCATCATCATCATTATCATGCACCATCACCGTCATCGCGCACCATCATCATCATCATCATCATCGCACACCATTGTCATCTTCATTTCCATTGTCATCATCATCATCATCATCATTGTCATCACCATCAACATCATCATCATCATCATAACCATTGTCAATGCCATAAATCATCATCATCATCATCATCATTCGACACCATCGTCATCATCATTGCCATTGTCATCATCATCGTCATCATCATTGTCATCACCATCATCGTCATCATCTTCATCATCACCATTGTCATTGCCATAAATCATCATCATCATCATCATCATCACGCGCCACCGTCATCATCATTTCCATTTTCCTCATCATCGTCAGCATCATTTTCATGATCACCATCGTCAACATCGTTGTCATCATTGCCATTGTCATCGCCATAAATCATCATCATCATCACGCTCCATCATCATCATCATTGCCATTGTCCTCCTCCTCGTCGTCATCATTTTCATGATCACCGTCATCATCATCATTTCCATTGTCATCGCCATAAATCATCATCATCATCATCATTATCGCACACCATCGTCATCATCATCGTCATCATCATTTTCCTCACCATTGTCGTCATCATCATCATCACCACCATTGTCATCACCATAAATCATCATCATCATCATCATCATCATCATCATCGAGAGCCATCGTCATCATCATTTCCATTGTCATCATCATTTCTATTGTCATCATCATTGTGATCACCATCATCGTCATCATCATCATCATCATCATCTCCATAAATCATCATCTTCATCATCTCCATTGTCATCGCCATAAATCATCATCGTCATCATCATCCTATGCCATTGTCATCATCATTTCCATTGTCCTCATCATCATCATCATCATTTTCAAGATCACCATCGTCATCCATATTTCCATTGTCATCACCATAAATCATCATCATCATCAACATATGATCATCATCACGCATCATCATCATCATCGTGCATCATCATCATCATCGCACCCCATCATCATCATCATCGTGCATCATCATCATCATCGCACCCCATCATCATCATCATCATTTCCATTGTCATCATCATCGTCATCTTCATCATCATCATCATCATCATCGCCATTTTCATCGCCATAAATCATCATCATCATCGCGCACCATCGTCATCATCATCATCATTGTTATCACCATCGTCGTCGTCGTCGTCGCTGTCATCATCATCATCATCATCATCATTGTCATTGTCATCGCCATAAATCATCATCATCATCATTGCACACCATCGTCATCATTATTTCCATTGTCCTCATCATCGTCATCGTCATTGCCATGATCACCATCGTCATCATTGCCATTGTCATCTTCATAAATCCTCGACATCATCATTTCCATTGTCATCGCAATAAATCATCATCATCATCATCATCACATGTCATCATCATCATCATCATCATCATGCACCATCATCATCATCGCATTCCATCATCATCGCATGCCATCATCATCATCATTTCCATTTTCATCATCATCATTGTCATCCCCATCGTCATCGTCATCATCATCATCATGATTGTCATTGCCATAAATCGTCATCATTGCGCGCCATCGTCATCATCATTGTCATGATCACCATCGTCATCATCATCATCATCATCATCATTTCCATTGTCGTCGACATAAATCATCATCGTCATCATCATCGTCATCATCATCATCATCATCATCATCATCATCATTATCATTGCATGCCATCATCATCGTTATCATCATTTCCATTGTCATAATCATCGTCATTTCCATCATCATCATCATTGTCATCATCATCATGGTCATCATCCTCGTCGTCCTCCTCCTCATCATCATTGTCATGATCACCATTTTCATCATCATCATTGACACTATCATCATCATCGTCACCACCATCGTCATCATCATCATCATCATTGCCATTGTCATTGCCATAAATCATCATCATCGTGTGCCATCATCATCATTGTCATCACCGTCTTAGTTGTCATCATCGACATTGTCATTGTCATCATCATCATTGTCTCCATCGCCATTGTCATCATCATCACCATCCTCATCATCATCGTGGTCATTATCGCCATCATTGTCATTGTCATCGCAGTCGTCATCGTTGTCATTGTCATTATCATCATCGTCGTTGTCATCATTGTCGTCGTTGTTTTCAACATAATTAACATTGTTGTTGTCGCGATCATGGTAATCAACATTATCTGCATCCTACTCCTCCTCCTCATCATCGTCATCAATCTAAAGGGAAAATTAGGTCCAAGACAATTTTTTATCATGAGGTGAGTTCTATGTCCTATTTTTGTTTTCTATGGTGGGATGAGGTTCACCATCATCTCCTAGCTAAGGGTTATGATCTTTTGATTAAATATGCCCATTCATTGAACCCAAGTGAGTACTTAGACTTTATTTCTACCCTCATTACACTGAGGAAGAGGTTATGATTTTCACTATATATGCCCTTTGGCCATATTTTGTACTAATCTTTGTAAATATTCTTTTGTAAATATAAGATGTATTTTTCACTTTGAAAGAGTCTTTTAGGCCAGGAGGAGAGAATGTGAAGGAGAAGGAGCTCTGTGCCATAGAACCATGAACTATACTGTACCAGACATTGCCGAAATGAAATATGAGCAACCATAAGAAGTTGGTTTTCCCATTTAGATTGTAAAAAAATCTATATTATCTTATGGTGTTTAATGGTTGTGTGATTCCTCCTCGTTTGAATAATGTGATAAAGTCAGGTTTGGATTTGATTGGGCTCTCATCCCCATCCATAATGGATTGGGCCTTTTCACCACCAACCATTTTGATCAAGCATGTGATTGGGCAGTGATACCATTTACCATAACCATCCCATGCAAATTACCCATTCAATCGACTCAATAACTATTGTTGACAGTGCTCACATACTCATAGCACTTAGATTGATTGTGTTGACAATATTTTAATTGGTAGGTTGATATAACTGACTATGACTGTGCTTTGTAAAAACCAAATGTGGCATCTCAGCTCTATGTATCATCACCTACAACCAATCCATTCAGCATATGCTACAACCATACTCTGTGTTGATGTGCTTTATCTGACAAATACAGTTATAAGGAATGGTCTGTTTGAGGACAATGGCGGCCTGTCATGAGTAGGCAACAGTAATCTGAGCCGTGTTGGATTTACTAAAATTCATGTCACATTGTAGAGAGAAAAGTAGGAAGTATAAGCCTGGAATCAATTCATTTTATTGCAACAATCATCTGGTTATTTACGCCATGCAATCTCTACATCACTTATTTGTTAGTAGAAATCTGAATGTGGAAAATGAAGATCCCGTGCAATTAAAATGTGGGGATAGCTCAGTTGGGAGAGCGTCAGACTGAAGGTCGCGTGTTCGATCCACGCTCACCGCATTACCTGGTCTCACTTTGAAGTCTTTTACAAACAATCAACCGGAGAGTTGAAAGTTGACTATGACAAGCTATTTTCTATTTCATGATAGGGCGACGTTTTTTAATATATGTTTTATCAAATGGTGACGTGTTCGATTCGCGTAGGGTTCAAGTTACATCGTTCCGTTTCACAATAATTTTTTTTATATAATGTTTATAACTTATATCTCAGTAACATTACTGTGAATATCCTCTTAGGCAAGAGGTTACACTTTATATAATTTTTATAACTTACATCTCAGTAACATTAGTGTGAATATCCTCCTAGGCAAGAGGTTACAATGCAACTGTGTATAGTATTTAGCTTTACATATAGAGTTAAGTCTAGATGCTACTTGAAAATACACGATTTTATTGGTGTTAGTTTCCATAATGAGCGCAAAGAATACTAGCTTAGCTTTCACAATGAGCACAAGGGATACTCGCTTACTTATGAATACTATTTGGATTGGAATTGTTCTCTCAGTTCCAGAGTATGACTTAAATATGCTTTTAATTGGTTAAGTGTTCATTTTTCTTGGACGTAAGGGAATAAGTTGATGGCCCAAGACCTAGAGACATCTAGCATGAGTAGAAGTTTTCCCTCTTATAGACCATCAATGGGTTATTTCAGGTGGCTAGGTTTTGTCTACACACAATGATGTTGTTACACGTGAGGGTCTTGAGCTTGTATCAACAAAGGCTTGTCCAATACTCTCGAGTTTTGCAAGTTTTTTCTTGGTTTTGAAAAAAATGGCATTAACACGAATCACTTTTAAGAAGGTTACATTAAGAGGGGGTTGATGAAATTAACGAGGTTACATTAGGAGGGGGGCAATGAAGTTAAGGAGGTGTGAGTGGAGTCTTGGAGGTTGAGAAAGTAAACACACTCACCCCACAACCAATCAACCATTATGTTAATACGAGACACCACTTTGTTGTGGCTGCCCCTAATTGACATAAGAATCATGATATATTGTTGACCCTCTGTAAAATAATATATATGCAGAAATGAAGTGTTGTAGAGAACATAATGATTATAGAAATGGTAAGGAATTGCGTCATTAACTTTCAATATCATAAACAATTTTGGTTCTAGAAAGGTTCTAGAATGTTATGTCTTAATTTTTTTTACACCATTTTAAATATTTTATTTTTCTAAGTTTCTATTCTTCACTTGTAACAAATTTTCCATGGTTGATATTTTTTTCCTTAAGTTTTAAGGGAAAATTTTTTAATATTTTTTTCCTTAAGTTTTAAGGGAAAAATTCTTAATACTTTTGTGGAAGATACTCTATGTAAATCCAAATTTCTTAATATTTTTTTCCTTAAGTTTTAAGGGAAAATTTCTTAATACTTTTGTGGAAAATACTCTATGTAAATCCATAGACATTAATTACAATATATAGCTGAATAAAAACATTAAACTAGACATAAAATAGAGACAACCAATCCCAATCCCAAAAATCAACCCCGAAACTTTCTAGGTTAAATTAAAAACATTAAACTTAAACTAACTAAAAATTGTTTTATTTATTATTAAAAAATATAATATTTTAAATTAAAAAATTTCATTTCCAAAAGTATAATAAACAACATTCATTTCAAATATATATTTATTCACAATTTGATTCAGGGAACAATATGACCGAGCTATTACACATCCGCTAAAAACAACGCTGTCGTATTTATATTTTACATCATAAACTTTTAAGAAAATAATTTTTTTATCATAATATTTTATTTGTAATTTTCTCTTTTATTTTTTAAACACTAGGTTAGCTAATTGGAATTCTCATCAAAACTAATTAAACATTACTTTCTAAACAAATCAAAAATTTTCCTCTTACAATAATTTCACTATAAGGTGTTTGTTTTACTTTTACTTCTTTAGTACATTCTTTTATCTATATTTTTTGGTTTAATTATAAATCTACATACAAGTTTTATGTCATTTATTTTTCAAATATAAGATATATAAATAAAGTTTATATTTCTTAAAATCGTTTACACATGAAATATAATATTATGAATTATGTTTAATAAAGGTCAAAATGGAGGAAGACTTATTGGACTATTTTGAGAAACGGGATGAGGTATTTCTAAAGTCCATCTTCAGTGCCAATGATGAGTTACTTGAGAAATAGAAAGAGGTTAGGGTTTATAATGCGAAGCTAATTCAAGGTAAATGTGATGTTTCAAATCTACCTAGAATTTTTGAAGACTTTAAATCTTTGGTGGAGAATCTAAAGGAGAAGGAGGTACTAGTCCATCATTTCGAGTAGGGTGTTTCAAATCTACTTAGAGTCTTCAAAGACTTTAAATCTTGGGTGGAGAATCTAAAGGAGAAGGAGGTACTAGTACATCATTTCGAGCAGGGTGAAAGGGTATAGTGACAAAGCTTTGATGATGCCAAGGAGGTACAATCTATTAAAAATTCAAAGGTAGAAGGATGCATTGTGGGAAATATCACTTACTGTCGTTTTGAGATTTGGGGCCCATTACTCTCACAGGTAAAGGAGGAGGTCAGGGCCTTTAGGAACGATGATGATCAGAAGGAGTTTCAGAGTATATGGAGTGAAAAGTCTTCACATAAGGAACAATACCTTGTAAATTTAGGTTTTCTAGAGAGTAAACATAAACAAAAGTGTATCAAAGTAAGAAAAGAAAATGTAAGCTTGGTCTTGGGCGAGGACATGGGTATCGAAGAAATTACCACTTTAACGGAAATTGGTATCAAAAGGTCGTTTGCGCTCATGGTTGGAGAAGGTCCAATTTGGGTTCTTAGGGCATATTAAATAGTTTCATATCCTTACTCATGATTGACTTTCCTTTGATTTATGTTTTGGGGCTGACGTAGAAAAAGTTATAGCAAGAAAATGGTATTGGGATCCTTCCTTTCTAGAACTAAAGAGGTGGAGGCTAGGGTTTGATCCTCAAAAGAAAACCATGTTTGTGATTCCAATGTGGGTATAGCTGCCAATCCTACCCATGAAACTATGAAATAAAGAAGCTTTGAAGGTAATAGGGGATGATCTAGATAAGTTCACAAATATGGAGCCAAATTTTCAATCCCAACTTGATAGGAAGGTTGTAAACATTTTGGTGTAATTGGATCTTCAAGAGGGTCTACCAAAGGAAATGGAGATTGTATGAGGTAAGCAGAAGCTCATTCATCTCTGGATTATTGGAAAATTCCATTTAGATGCTCTAATTTTTGACATGTTATTGGAAATGTGCCTAAAGAATGCCCTAAACCAAATATAAGGTGGGTTTGGAGGGAAAAAAGAGGATTCCATTAGAGTCTATGAAATTCCTGAAAAACACAACTAGAAATTCCTGAAAAACACAACTAGAAAAGGTGAAGTTGAAGGCATCTTGGAAACAATAGCAATGGAAGGTTTTGCCAAATAGGACAAAGCAAAGGGATACCAAAATATGAACATAGGAAGGAAGGCATATAGAATGCATTAAAAGGAAAGAGTGAGACAAGGAAGTTGTTGATTGTAATAGCTAGTCCAAAGATTGATATTCCAAATGAGATTCAAGAAAAAAGTATGAACAATAATACTTATTACCCCTACTCACTATCATTTTCAAAGTTGGATATGTTATATGATAGCCTTTCAAAGATATCCCTAATTATGCATCCTCGTTCGGTTAAGGACTTGGGCTCTATAAAACAAATTGATGCTTTTGGAGCCCCTTTTGTATTATAAGATTTTATTAAGGGATAAACCCAACCCTATAGGGCCCATGAGATATAGGGCTCTTTGGTCTCACCCCAAGTGAGCAGTTTATCAAGAGAGGTGGAGGATATTTAACTTGGGGAAGAAGGGAGAAAATTGTCCCAATACAAACTTAAATCTAGGAAAGAAATCCATGAAAACAAGATTCAAGGATTGAGGGAGGTCTGGCCTTAGATCCCATGTAGTGCTTTGTAGTTGGCTAGAACTATTACTTGTCATGAGCAAAAAAGAGTAATTCCATGAGAACAAATTCTTCACACTTTAAGGTCCATTCAAATTTAATTCCCTTCTTTTGCAAAAAAGTGATGGGATGAGTAATCTTAGAGAATCCTTCTATCAATATCCTATAGTATCTAGCAATCCCCACGAATGACATTATCTCTATTACATTCCTTGTTGTTGGCCATCCTTTAATGGATTCAATCTTCTCTGGATCCACTACTATCCCTTTCTTTGAAATTATTTTCCCCATGTAATGGATTCTCCTTTGGTAAAAAAACACTTGCTCAACTTCGAATACTACTGATGCTCTCTTAGCACTTGTAGTATCAACCTTACATGTTGTTCATGTTCTTTTTTTGAGTTGGAATAGATAAGTATGTCATCTAAGATCACCATGACAAACTTACCCAGGTAATTTCTGAATATTCCATTCACCAAGCACATAAAGGTAGCTAGTGCATTTGTCAATCCAAATGGAACCATTACAAACTCATAGTGCCCATACCTGGTTCTAAAAGTTTTCTTGATGATGTCTTTATCCTTGATTCTCACTTCGTGGTAACCTGATATCATATCTATTTTTGAAAATATCTTTGCACCTCTTAGCTGATCAAAGAGGTCATCAATTCTTGGTAGAGGGTACTTGTTCTTCATAGTGGAATTATTAAGATATCTAAAGTCAATACACAACCTCAAGGTCCCATCCTTTTTTTCACAAAGAGTATTGGTGCTCCCCAAGGTGAGACACTTGGGAATATATACCCCTTCTTTAAAAATTCTTCTAGCTGCATTTGCAACTCCTTTAATTCTGGCATGCTCATTCATTATGGAGTCTTTGATACTGGGGAAACTCTAGACATTAAATCAATGGGGAAATATATATCTCTCCTTGGTGGAAAACCTAGTATTTCCCCAATTAAATCTTTTTATTCTTGTAACATTAGGAAGTCCTCAAGACTTGGACCTTTTCTCTTGGCTGGGTCATCCACATGATTTGCAAAAAAATGATATCCTTTCTTGAAGAACCTATTTGATATGGATTGAATCATTATATTGTTTTTCATCTATATCGATCCTTTCAGAATGGAAAAATTGGAGGAATAAGCTTGCAGGGCCATTTTAGTGGCAGGTCCCAATTTGGAAAATTGGGGTCCAGAACCTTCGAGGGTCATTTTAAGGCATCAAACGAATTTTTTTGGGGTTAAAAATTTCCCAGTGCGACTGGGACCCTGTGACACTATTCTACACATCGAGACCTTTCCAACGATGCAAAAAATAACATCAATCAGAGCTCGTATGCAAAAGTTATGCCTCCCGCAAGTTGACCTATCGTGTTGACCACCATGGTATGAGAGGATGCCACATCAACCCCCATTACTCATGCATATGGGGCTAGCCACATGAGGGATTTCAAGAAGATTCTAGAAGGTTCAAAACCCTACCACAATTGAGGGTTAAGGAAGTCAAAAATCTATCCCTAGATGGATATCGGGCTATATTAAATACCGAGCCACTAGGAGGAGAAGGGGGTTCCATTCTTTTGCATTGTATATGTTAGACACATGAAAATAGATAAGGCATGAAGTGAATTTTATTCATAGATATTATATACATATAAATACATTCTGGATGACCTTTGGATTCGTATCAAGGTCTCTTGGACTTCCGATGACCGTTACACTGTCACTTGGAATTTTACATTCCTTCAAGTGAATGATACCATAACCCTAGCGGATTAGGTTTCCAACATTCCCATTCCCCCCTTTAATCCAAAGGAGTGTATGTGAGTCCAAGGTGAGATATGATATCTAAACGTGGGCAGATGAAATATGGAAGTGTGCAGTTGTTGATGGCTGAATGTGCTCTCTGAATCTGGTTTTGGATGACCACAAACCGAATGTTGATGATGGTTTAAGGAAGACCAAAAACCAATCTGGTGGTTTAAGGATGACCACAAATTCTGGAACCCTACTCTAGGCTCAATGATTTCGGGATAATTTCCTAAGTTAGCTAGAAGCTTAATTTGTTATCTTCTGCTAAATGGAAGTGCTCTTGAATACTGGTTGTCTTCTGCAACTACAACTCCTCTCCAAACTTGCGCACAACTGGTTTTCTGCAGTTGCGAGAGAGTGAGATCCAAATGAGCTCTAGTGCCCTGTATTTATACTACTCCATCTTAGTTTTCCGGGTCAACTTCTCTTCCTGGGGACTAATAACTCAATATTAATTATTTCATTAAGCCAACTAGTCTTCTAGAGTTATTATCCAAGTCTTTAGGGTTTCTCTTGCTTCCTGGAATACTCTAGTCTCATTATGATTACATGTAGAGGTTAATACCTCCCATAGCTACCATAATATCAACAATTAGATGGAGTATACCTTTCTGGTAGCCTTCTTTCTCAATCTGATCTCCTCAATACTAGAGTATGAGAATCTTCTTCTTCTGATTCTTGTTCTTCTGTAGAGTCTAATTCATCATCCTTTAAATCAAACTCTATTTTCTCGCGTTCTTCCTTACTTGGTAGGACTTCTTGTTTAACAACATCCTTCATTTATCTAAATACCACATCTCGGCTATAGACAACCTTCTTAGTTTCTAGGTTCCAAATCTTATAACCTTTGAGACCATCTTTATACCCAATAAAGATACACTTTTTAGCCTTTTTATCTAGCTTACTCATGTTTTAGGCCTCACAACCAAATACCTTGAGATGTGTGAGAGAAGGTTTCTTACCAGTCCATACCTCTTGTGGAGTCTTGTCATCCAATACTGATGAGGGTGATATATTGACTAGGTAACATGCAATACCCACTACCTCTACCTAACATTCTTGCCCTAACCCAACACCACTGAACACGCACCTTGCTTTTTCCATCAACGTCTTGTTCATCCTTTCTGCAAATCCATTATGCCAAGGTGGATATGGAGTAGTATTCTGCCTTGCTATACCACACTTCTTACAAAATTCTTCAAATTCATTCTTGCAGAACTCTCTGCCATTATCTGTCCTCGACACCTTAATCCTTTTCTCTATTTGATTCTCAACAAGAGACTTAAACTCTTTAAACCTGTCAAAGATTTCAGATTTCTTCTTGAGGAAATATATCCAAGTGTTCCTCGAGAAGTCATTTATAAATGAGACATAGTACACAGAATTTCCCAATGATGGAACCGAAATAGGTCCAAACACATCATTGTGAACTAGCTGTAAAATTCCTTCTTCCCTCATTGCACCAGAGGGGAATCTTACCCGATTCTACTTTCCATATACACAATGTTCACATAAATAAAAATCCATAGAGCAATTAGACATACCTTCAACCATACCTTTACCATGTAGTAGTCAAAGAACCTTCTCTCTGATATGCTTCGATTTTTTATGCCACATCATAACATTTTCTCCAGGGATTGTAGGAGATCTTTCTTCTTCAACTCCAATATCAAGAACACTGGAATTATTACACCCATCACTAATAATGTTTCCTTGTATCTTATACTGAGTTCTAAACCGAAATCCCTTCATCAACACCATTGCTCCTCGAACCATCTTGTAGGTTTCCTTTTCAAATATTGTTTTTACCCTTGCATTTTCCATTTTTCTTACATAAATCAAATTTATGGCTAAACCTGGGATGTGGAGAACACCAGGTAGTCTTCTAATCCTTCCATCTATGAGAATCAACTTGACTTTTCCTCATCCTATGATTCTGGTTGTCGAGTCATCACCTAGGAAAACATTACCTCCATCATACCTTTGATATTCACATAACCACTCCCTGTAGGGATTCGTATGAAAGGATGCACCTGAGTCAACCAACCATGCCTCATGATCTGCATGTGTGCTTGAAGAATCCAAGTACACATCACATCCTTCTTCCTTGGAGGTATTTTCTTCTGTAGAAGGAACTTTTACAGATCCCTTCTTTTTCTCAATTTTGGATATACACTGCTTCTTGTAATGCCCTTCTTTTCCACATCTCCAACATACCTTTACAAACTTTCCGAGAGATTTAGATCTACCATTAGACTTAGATATCCCAATTGAGGACTTAGATCTATTTATTTTATGGGAGTGTCCTCTTGCAAATAATGCATCTTTGCTCTGTCCTTCCATGTTCTTCTATCTCATATCCTCCGACAACAAGCATGAGACCACTTCATCAAACTTCAAGGAAGTTGTATTACTACCTATGGCCACAACCAGACTATACTGCAAGTCTGGTAAAGAGCACAATGAACTAATACACTTATGTTCATTTGAAATTTTAATCTCAACAGATACTAAATGACTTACCACAGTATTGAAGGCGCTCAAATGATCTGCCACCAAGTCTCCATCTCTCATCCTCGGGTTATACATCTTCTTTCTTAGGAAAATTTTATTTACTGGGGACTTAGACTGATACAACTTCCCCAACTTATCCCATAAATATTTGGCTGTAGTTTCGTCTGAAACATTTAGTAATACTGAATCTGAGAGACACAGTCGGATTGTGCTCTTCGCCTTCCCATCCAAATTTTTCCAGTCATCTGGTGAAGTTCCTATAGGTGCAGTACCTGGATCCACCGCAATCCACTGATCTCTATCCACCAATAGATCTTCCATATTGAGCTTCCACAACTCAAAACTTTGCCCATTAAACTTCTCGATCTCCATTTTCGAATTGCTCACCATTTGTTTTCACCTAAAAAATCGACACCACAGATCTCCCACTGTAACAAGGCTTATCAAAGTCCCGAGCCAAACCCTTGATCATAAAGGCGTCCCCCTCAAGCCAACAAAGCTCTGATACCAAATGTATATTTTAACCTTGTACAATATTTTACTGCAAATAGATTTTCAATAAAAGAACATAAAAGATATAATGGAAAATACACACATTACAAAGATATTTTTCCCCTAGAAACCCAAACCGGGAAAACCAACATATTCTATATTCATTCATAGTGATACATTGTTTACAATACAATATACATATATGAGCCAACGACATCTAAAACCCTAACCCAATGACCTCGATTAACCAACAACCCTAATTCCTTAATTGAAAATAGAAAACCATCGACAAAAACCATGTGCCGAAAAACCTCCCAACAATGGACACGAAAAATGAGGCAAAAATGCGACACATTTTTCGAGGCAAAAAATTTATCAGGGGCACTATGTGCCCGATGCAACATAGAAAACTTTATGGCTAGTCGTGTAAAGAATATAACAAATACCCAACACAAAGGACACAATGGTTCGTGATGGTGACCTTTGGAGTCCCTATAAGAGAACAAGGGCACACAACTACAGAGAAATGATTTGAAGAACAAAGATAGAAAGATCATCTCTGCGATTATGAAGCAAAATTAGATGAAGAGGGGTGAGCTCCCTTAAGTAGCCAAGTCATTCCATATGGGAGGACTTGTGTTGTCTTGAGGTCATTTTGTGGGCAGAGTTGGGGTGACCTTCTGTTTGGCTGAGTTTTGGGGAAGTCTTGTCGGAGGTCTGAGGAGGCATGCTAGGAGATAGAACCACAAATCCGTGTGAAGTCTTACAGTAGAGAAGAGATGATGAGTTTAAGGTGGATGCACGTTTGGGGTGCTCCACAAAAGTTGCGAAAGATGTTATGACATATGAGTCTTGGGGTGACAGATCTATGTATGAATGTCTTAGTGAGGTGAGGCGAGTCGTGTGACTATGCCAAGTTTTAAACCGAGTCAGTAGTGCTCATATTGTAACAACTTTGCAATAATAATGAATTAGTTGGGTGTTAGGAACGGTTTGTGTTGCCTGCACTATATCTTTGTCTCTTGTTTGTTTCACAAATGTTCTCTTCATTTCATGGATGTATTCTTATATATGACGAAGTGTTAAGTTGTTAACAATTGTCTAAGTATACATGAGTTGCATTAGAGTAGAAGCATGACTTGTCGGTAGCCTGGAACGAAGTATGGGTATGCTCTAGGTGAAAAGGCGTAGTCTGGACGAAGTATCCTTGGTGTTGCCAAGCAACCAAGCGAGAAACGTTGCGGTGTCACACGCCCTATAGTGGTGCACGATCGCAAGATTCAGCTAGGTACACCATGAAGATGTGACACCAAGGACTTAAACTGATTATGTTTTTGAGATATTTGTATAATAATAAATAACTATTAAAATTGATCAATTATTGAATTTAATGGGTTTTAAGAATAAACCATATTAATTTATTTTAATTTCTTATTTAAAAAAATATATATATATATATATTTAATTTGATTTTAAGAA
>ML820236.1:152604-164739 GCA_009831015.1 Picea engelmannii
TATATATATATATATATATATATATATATATATATATATATATATATAACATCTAGCTAGATCACATTTGATTTATCAGATTTTAAGAAAGAAGATAATGCAATTATTAAGAAAGATGATGCTCTTCCTCATGGTGTGGATTATTTGTATTTGAGGAAGGGATAACTTGGAATAATGTGAAGTGTCCAATCGTTGTGAATTTATCAAACATATAGAAGGATCCAATCAATCCTTTTGGATGTATATTTTTATAGATAGAATCTTTTATATATATATAAAAACTTTAATAAAAGAGTTTACACATTTATGAATTTGATTTCTTATTATGCTTAATATATTTAAGATTAAGATCAAGAAAGGATCATGGATTTTGCCGATCCTCACTGGAAGGAAAATGTGTCATAGATTGTTATGGACACTATGAAAGCTACGACTCTTTTAGCGTTGGGTTGTTTGCAGGAGAAGAGGCACGATAGGCTAACTATGAATAATGTTGCAGAGGAATTGCATTATATCATTAATGGATATGAATATGCATTGTATATATCATTATATAAAAATTATGAAATATGTGGGACTTTATAATATAATTTTTATATATTTGATGAGGACATGTGCTTAGAGAATTGTCACTCTTTTTTGTCTTATTGTAACATTCTAGGTTTTGAATCTCCGTTTTAAATAATCTATTGTTACAATGTTGAGAGGCCAGGGCGCCTAAACAATTATTAAAAGGCCAGTGTGCCAAATAAATGTAATGTTTTGATCATTATTAATAATAAACACATTGATGGCTGCTAGATGGACAAGGATTAGAGTTATAGGGGGCTATGATTCCACAAGAGAGGGGGCTTGAGGGGCTAAGTGTGTATTCCTATGTTAATTACCCTTTTTGCCTAAGGGAGGGGATCAATTACGTGAGCTTCCTGAGGAAGGCCAGGAGGTTCTTGATTCCCCACGAAGTTACTTAAACCCGCCTTGGGTCTGATGGGGGGGTTCGACTGATGGATTGTTCATTGATTTCTTGTACGTTCCTTCATTTCCCTCACACACTTTCATGCACTCACTCACCCATTCATTGATCCAACCTCACCTGCGTCTTGGCTTGGTAAAGGGAACCAAACTACTGAACAATTAGCCATGAGATAGTTGGTTGTAATGGTCACTAGTGCAATCCAACCATGACCTGGGGCCTACATGTTTGAGATGCGTTGGCCCGTGCCCTGTTTTTCTCACAACTGTGAGTCCTGAGAGTTCCAACATTGAGATTCTGGACCGGCTTTGCTGGAGGCCCTAGAAAAATGAGAAGGACTGTCTGAGGGACTGCGTGGTAGAGAAGGGTGGAGGTCCATTCTCTTGGGTGGTACAGGCTGGGTAGAAGAGAGTTGGGTACTTGGATTGTTGTGGGTGTTGGGAAACCTATGAGAGATGGAGAGATGACTGGTTTGGGAACCTAAGTACACTCTGGAACCGTCCTTGTGGATTCATAGCCCTGGCTCGGGGGTGACACTGTTGTTGAGATTTAGAGCAGTGGTGTCTACAGTTGGGTGGAACGTCCTTGGTCTTCAACTAGTTGGTGTCATCTTCCATAAAGATAAGTGCTCCCTGTTATGGTATCATTTACATGTATATGAATGTATTTTCACTGTATATTTAATTATCATTTAATTGAACCTTTAGACTATGCATACTTGCTGAATACTGTTGTGCATGTCGTTAAAGTCTTTTCTTTTATGCATCCTTAAATTTTAAAAAGGTATCGTAAGAGAAAGAAGTCCAAGGGAGGGCTTGAAGGTAGCATGCCCCGACCTGTGGGTGGCTGGGGATGTTACAAAATGGTATTAGAGATTCTGGTTGAAACACCGGGCCGGTATGGGCCGGGTCTGTTCGTCGGAGTCTCGGGGTCGAGATCGAATTCTGACCGTGGAGTTGAAAAGATTAGGAGGAATGCTGTTGCAGAATCTATGTAGGAGATAGAACGTTAGTGACCTGTGTAAGTGGTTCGAAGAATCGTGACCGTCCTCTTCGAATTCGGGAGTGATCGTCACTGTAGGATCGAGAGAGATCCGAGATTGTTGGATTGGAGGACAGGTGAACATGGGTCATCCGATGAAAAGGAAGCAAGGGATAAGGTCACCATCGTCAGATCCCATTGGAGAGTGAGATCAATGGACAGGAGGCATTGCGGGGAACTAAGTTGCACGGGAGATAATTTCCCAAGGTGGTCCCACAATCCAAACCACGGTTTCCCCAAGGGGTTACGTGTCAACATCAGGAGAATTGCGGGTTACTCCAAATTGTCAATGCATGCCCCGTGAATTGAAAGACATGCATTGATGTGACATGTTAGGGCTCGAACATCGAAACTTCGTATAACCGAAGTATATCCTGGTCGTCGATCACCAAGAGGTACATGTCATCAAATCAGTAACTCCGGAGAAATCTGTTCGAGAGGTTTTGAGTTGAGATTTGAAAATCCTGAAGCCGGGAGAGTCAGAGAGCCGAAGTAAATCTTGATCGTCCGATCATATGAAATAGATCTCAGTCGCCAGATCGTCTAGAGTAAATCTCAAGCATCGGATTGCCCGAGGTGAATCTGGGCCGTCTAATCCAGAAGAGACGTGGCATAAATCTATGTATTTCGGGTGAAGGCCCGAAGTAAACCTCAACCGTCTGATTCAAGAGGACACACGAAAGAATCCTGTGTACTTCGAGGGGTTTGAAGTTTGAGATTTTTGAAACCCAAAGACCCGAAATGATCTCAGCCACTAATTTTCTGAGAGCTACGCATCACCAGATCTAGGGCTTCGGATAAAAGCCAGTGGGGCAAGATAAGTTTTGAAATTTGAGATTCCCAAAGTCCGAAGACCCGAAGTAAGCCTAAACTGTCATATTAAGGAGGGCACATGGTGTAGATCCGTGGACTCCGGGTGAAGACCCGAAGCGAATCTTAGTTGTCCGATCTAGGAGGACACATGGCGACAGATTGGTCAGTTCGGGAATGTGGATTTCAGGAGAATTGGAAGTGTGTTAGCATGAAAACTCCCAAAGTCCCGAAGCCCGAAGAGTCAAAGTGATGGGGCACGATGACGTCACCTAGAGGTGATGTGGATCCTTGAATTCTCGAAGTGATGTTCCTTGTAGACGTCACCTGGGATGACGTGGACACATGGGATGTGTGCCACGTGTCAGTAAGTTTTGAGAATTTGGAGTATTGAAGAGTCAATTAGAACGTGACATGTGTCATTCACCTAATTGGGCCATGTGTCCACTTCCAGTATTTCTCCACGTGGCGACAGATCGTGCAATCCAAAGACTGGGCACTCTGGAGGGGAAATATGTGACAGGTTGTGTTGGGTCAAAAACTCCCGAAGTCTCGAAGGCCAGAGTACATATCGACTATTGATTCCAGGAGACACACGTAGAAGGATCGTCGACTTTCAGTGAAAGCACTCCAAGAGAAAGTGCAGGAGGAAAGTTTGAAACTTCTGAAGCTCGAAGAGCCGAAGCAATTCACAGTCATTGATCTGTGGGAGGACACCTGTTGGTAGAAGTTTGAGATTTTTGAAACCCAAAGACCCGAAAGGATCTCAGCCACTAATTTTCTGAGAGCCATGCATCACCAGATCTAGGGCTTCAGATAAAAGCCAGTGGGGCAAGATAAGTTTTGAAATTTGAGATTCCCGAAGTTTGAAGACCCAAAGTAAGCCTAAACCGTCATATTAAGGAGGGCACATGGTGCAGATCCGTGGACTTCGGGTGAAGACCCGAAGCGAATCTTAGTTGTCCGATCTAGGAGGACACATGGTGACAGATTGGTCAGTTCGGGAATGTGGAGTTTAGGATAATTGGAAGTGTGTTAGCATGAAAACTCCCAAAGTCCCGAAGCCCGAAGAGTCAAAGTGATGGGGCACGATGACGTCACCTAGAGGTGATGTGGATCCTTGAATTCTCGAAGTGACATTCCTTGCAGACGTCACCTGGGATGACGTGGACACATGGGATGTGTGCCACATGTCAGTAAGTTTTGAGAATTTGGAGTATTGAAGAGTCAATTAGAACATGACATGTGTCATTCGCCTAATTGGGCCATGTGTCCACTTCCAGTATTTCTCCATGCGACGACAGATCGTGCAATCCAAAGACTGGGCACTCTGGAGGGGAAATATGTGACAGGTTGTGTTGGGCCAAAAACTCCTGAAGTCCCGAAGGCCAGAGTACATAACGACTGTTGATTCCAGAAGACACACGTAGAAGGACCGTCGACTTTCGGTGAAAGCACTCCGAGAGAAAGTGCAGGAGGAAAGTTTGAAACTTCTGAGGCTCGAAGAGCCGAAGCGATTCACAGTTGTTGATATGTGGGAGGACACCTGTCGGTAGAAGTTTGAGATTTTTGAAACCCAAAGACCCGAAAGGATCTCAGCCACTAATTTTCTGAGAGCCACGCATCAGCTTCGGATAAAAGCCAGTGGGGCAAGATAAGTTTTGAAATTTGAGATTCACGAAGTCCGAAGACCCGAAGTAAGCCTAAACCGTCATATTAAGGAGGGCACATGGTGCAGATCCGTGGACTCCGGGTGAAGACCCAAAGCGAATCTTAGTAGTCCGATCTAGGAGGACACATGGCGATAGATTGGTCAGTTCGGGAATGTGGAGTTCAGGAGAATTGGAAGTGTGTTAGCATGAAAACTCCCAAAGTCCCGAAGCCCGAAGAGTCAAAGTGATGGGGCACGATGACGTCACCTAGAGGTGATGTGGATCCTTGAATTCCCGAAGTGACATTCCTTGCAGACGTCACCTGGGATGACGTGGACACATGGGATGTGTGCCACGTGTCAGTAAGTTTTGAGAATTTGGAGTATTGAAGAGTCAATTAGAACATGACATGTGTCATTCGCCTAATTGGGCCATGTGTCCACTTCCAGTATTTCTCCACGCGGCAACAGATCGTGCAATCCAAAGACTGGGCACTCTGGAGGGGAAATATGTGCCAGGTTGTGTTGGGTCAAAAACTCCCGAAGTCCCGAAGGCCAGAGTACATATCGACTGTTGATTCCAGAAGACACACGTAGAAGGATCGTCGACTTTCGGTGAAAGCACTCTGAGAGAAAGTGCAGGAGGAAAGTTTGAAACTTCTGAAGCTCAAAGAGCTTAAGAGATTCACATTTGTTGATCTGTGGGAGGACACCTGTCGGTAGATCATGAAATCAGGGTAAAATCGTTCTGGGAGGAGGCAAGCGAGGAAGGTTGAGACTCCCGAAGTGGATCTCGATCGTTGACTGTGAAAGAAGACGAGGACCGTTGATCCGGTCATGGCTGAAAGTTCCAAAGTCCCAAATCTTTGGACAAACGTTTTTTCATCTAAGCGCAGGGTCATGGACATGTTCATATGCAGATTGAGCGCTGAGGGAAGGAGGGATAGTGGATGAATTGGTCTCTTCGAGACAGCAAAGTGATAAGGAAGGATTTAGCTGCCGTTTCTAGTCGTGGTCACCTGGGAAGGTGGTTTGAAGGAAGTGCATGCACAGGATGAGATTCCGTGTCGGCCAAGGATAACATGACATTGTTATTTTCGGAGAATGGGGATATGATCTCCATGAAAAAATAAAAATAAAGAGACATGTAGCATGGTTTGGCAATTTTGTTTATCATATGCATAATTCTAACAAAATGGTCGCTTGCACATTTTGTAGAATTAAGGGGTTTAAACACATCAACTCAGGATGCATATTGAGAAAATGGAAGAAGGCGAGGGATCCTCCACTCATGATAAGGAGGCCGAAGGCCATAATACCAGAGTTGGTAATGCAGAGACATAGTCCAATGGACGCAAGGGAAAAGGAGAGTAGGAAACATTAATAGAAACGGTAAGAAGCCTGAAGATGGAAGTGGAGAGCTACAAAGCAGACAACGAGAGATTGATGAGAAAGAAAAGTCAGATAAATTCTCAAGTGTTGCAGAGCTTAGATCAGTTGCAAAGACAAATGAAGAAGGGATCAAACTCAAAACAAGAGGAAGAAGGCAGGTTCCATGAAATAAGGGATGATCGTGGAAGAGCTGGCTATTCCAGAAGTGCTAGAAGATCTCATGGACACCACTCACCTCCTTACTCAGAAAGAAAGTTTTATGCATCAGAAGATCTCGTAAGCAGTATAGAGGTGTCTCCTGTCAGACACCAAAGAAGGAAACAAGAGGTAGATAGTTTTCAAGGAGAGCTAAGGAAGCTCAAGCCACCTTCCTTTGAGGGTGAAAGAGAAAGGGAAGATGATTCAAAAGCATGGTTGCTTGGGATCATGAGATATTTTCAGTTTCATAACTATTCGTCCAACCTGGAAGGTAGGATTGACACCTACCATTTACATGGGAAAGTTGTAATGTGGTGGGACCAACTGAAGCAAGTGGAACATGTTAATGAAAGTAGGATCACTTGGAAGCAGTTCAAGAAGTACTTCTAGAAGGAGTACCTCTCAGAGAATTTCTATGACAAGAAAATGCAGGAGTTCTTTGAACTCGGGTTGGGAATCATGACTATGTCAGAATATGAGAAGAAGTTCTTGGGATTGTTAAAGTATGTCAGGTTCATTGGTGATGAGAAAGTGAAAATACAAAGATTTCTAAGTTGACTGCCAGCCTTTTATAAAAAAAAGATTAAATATGATGATCCCAAGACCTTGAATAAAGCCATCAGGAAAGATAAATACATGTATGAAAAAGGCCTAGGAAGAGAATCCCTGCATAAATCTTGGAAGGACAAGAATAATGCAAAGTCCGACTAGAGGAGGAAAGGATTCAAACCTCCCTTCAATTGGAATGAGCCTAATAGAAATCATCAAGATCAGTATGCTAATGGAGATTTCAAGAAAGAAGATTCGTTGGGAAAAAGGGGAAGACCACCAATCCAATGTTGGGGATGCAAGGAAGATCACCTATACAAGGATTTCCCACACAGAAAGGACATAGTGAAGATTGTGCACAACATCCAAGAGGCTACAACAGTCGAAGATATGGGAAGAATCTATGCAACTTTAAATGATAGACAAGCATAGTACCAGTCAAATATGATCGAGGTGGAAGGTAAGATCATAAATCAACATGTTTCTATTTTGATTGATTCGGGAGAAAATCATTGCTACATTGATCCTAACATAGTGGATAGATTGCATTTGGAGAAAAATAAACTTGGAAAATCAAGTTTGGTTCAGTTATCCACTAGGACCAAAAGAAGAATCGATGATATGGCCAGAAGTTGTTCCATAAGTCTTAATGGTGTGAATACTAGTATTGATCTAAATATCATACCATTGGGGTCTTATGATATTCTGATTGGAATGGATTGGTTGGACAAGCATCATGCTGTCCTAGATTGTCATAACAAGACATTTACATGTCTGGATGGAAATGGAAAACAGAGCACTGTGAAAGGAGTTCCAAGACCCATCTCTATAAGGGAGATTTCAGCCTTACATCTAAACAGATGTTTTAGGAAAGGATGTCAATTGTATGAAGCTCATGTGGAAGAACCATAAAATACAAAGGGGCCAAGCCTCAAAGATTTCTCAGTACTACGGGAATTTGAATATGTATTCCAAGAAATACCTGGATTGCCACCAAGAAGGGAGATATATTTTGCAATTGATTTAGTGCCATGAGCTTCCCCAGTCTCAAAAACATCTTACAGAATGAGAACACCGGAGTTAAAAGAATTACAAATGCAGTTGGAGGATTTTTTGAGGTACATACATCCAGGTGTTTCACCTTGGGGAGAACCAATACTTTTTGTCAAAAATAAGGATGGAAACTTGAGGCTATATATTGAATTCTGACAGCTGAACAAGTACACTATAAAGAACAAGTATCCTCTACCCCGAATTGATGACCTCTTTGATCAGCTAAGAGGAGAAAAGATATTTCCAAAATTTGACCTGAGGGCAGGATACCATCAGGTAAGAATCAAGGAAGAAGACATTCATAAGATAGCCTTTAGGACCAGGTATGGGCATTATGAATTTGTAGTGGTGCCATTTGGACTGGCCAATGCACCAGTTGTATTCATGTACTTAATGAATGACATATTCAAGAATTATTTGGACAAGTTTGTCATAGTATTCCTGGATGACATAATTATCTATTCTAAGTCTGAAGAGGAGAATGAACATCACTTAAGATTGGTATTGCAAGTAGTGAGAGAACATCAGTTGTATGCCAAGTTGAGTAAGTGTTCTTTTGTATCAAAATCAAATCCATTACTTGGGACACATTATTTTAGAGCAGGGCATAACAGTAGATCCAGAGAAGATCAAAGCCATTAGAGGATGGCCAACACCCATAAATGTGTCAGACGTCAGATCTTTTATGGGATTAGCTGGCTAATACAGAAGGTTCATAGTAGGGTTCTCTAAGATTGCTCATCCCATCATTTCTTTGCAAAATAAGGGAACTAAATTTGAATGGACACTCAAGTGTGAAAATAATTTTAATCTGTTGAAGGAATTACTTACTAGTGCACCTGTGTTGAATATTGCTGACCCAAATGAAATTTTTGTGGTATGTACAGACACATGTAAGGAAGGACTTGGGGGAGTCCTCACGCAAAATGGACATGTCATTGGATATGAGTCCATAAATCTTAAGGAACATGAGAGGAACTATGCCACCCATGACTTGGAACTTGTTGCCATTGTTCACGCCTTGAGGATGTGGAGGCATTATCTCATGGGGGAGAAATTTGAATTAAGGACAGACCACATTGGCCTGAAGTATCTTTTTGAACAACCGACCTTGAATGCCAAGAAAACAAGATGGTTGTAATTTCTAAGTGAATATGACTTCGATATCAAGCATATCAAGGGAAAGGAGAATAAGGTTGTCGATGCACTTAGTAGAAGAGTGCATCTCATGCATGCTACTGTTGCCAGTATGCATCAGTCAAACTTGAAGAGCAGAATTTTAGATGGTCTTGTTAGAGACCAACATTACCTACAGGTAAAGGAAAATTTACAACAAGGAGATGTACAACAGAAAATAAAGGAGTATGAGATAAAGGAAGACGTACTAATCATGCATAAAAATAGAGTCTATGTTCCTAGTTCTGGAGAACTGAGGAATTTGGTACTGAAGGAAATACATGATGTTCCTTATGCTCGACATCTCGGTTACCAGAAAACAATTACAATAGTAAGAAGCTAGTTCTTTTGGCCGGGAACGAAGAAGGATGTTTCTGATTACATCTCTCGATGTATGAAATGTCAGAAGGTGAAGGCTGAGCATAGGCACCCAACGAGTTTGTTGTAGCCATTTCCAATCCCAGAGAAGAAATGGGAAGTGATCACCATGGATTTCATCACAAGATTACCCAAAATGAATAAGAAACATGATTCAATCATGGTGGTGGTTGAGAAATTAACAAAGGTTTCTCATTTTGTGCCTATGAAGACAACACATACAACGACTAATATTGTAGAAATTTTCATGAAGGAAATTGCTAGGTTGCATGGAATACCTAGGACAATTGTCTCGGACAGAGATACAAAGTTTACCTCCAATTTTTGGAGGGAATTGTTTAAAGAATTTGGCACAAATCTAAACTTTAGCACAACATATCATCCCCAGACAGATGGGAAAACAGAGAGATTCAATCGAATAATTGAAGACATGATGAGAATGTATGTGACAGATAAGCCTTCTAAGTGGGAAGATTACTTACACTTGGTTGAGTTTGCATATAATAATGGGTATGAAGCTTCATTGAGAATGAGCCCATTTGAAGCCTTGTACGGTAGGAAATGCGATACTCCAGTAAGCTAGGACAACCCGGTAGATAGAGTTGTACTTGGGCTAGAGTTGCTCAAGGACATGTAAGACTAGGTGGTCAAGATCAAGCATATATTAAAGGCAACTCAGAATAGACATAAAGTTTATGTAGACAAGAACAGGACAGCTAGAGAGTTTAAAGTAGGGGAGAATGTACTTTTGAAATTGAAGCCCAAGAAAAGGTCTTTGAAATTGGGTAGTTGTACAAAGCTAGCAGCCAGATTCTATGGTCCATTTGAAATATTGGATAGAATAGGGCCAGTTGCATACATGCTTGCATTGCCTTCTTCCATGAATGTGCATAATGTACTTCATGTCTCTTTACTAAAGAAATATGTCCATGATCCTAACCATGTTATTGATTGGCGTCTGATTCAGGTAGAGACAGAGGGAGATTTTCAGGTTCAACTAGTGCGGGTATTGGACAAAAAGGTAAAAATGCTCTGGAATTGAGTTATAGAGTTGGTAAAAGTTTAGTGGAACTGGTATGGTCCTGAAGATGCTATCTGAGAGCATGAAGATGCCATGCGGGCAGAGTACCCACATCTTTTTGAATAAATTTGAGATTTTGATCTCTATTTTGTATATGCACTGAGGATAGTGCCAAAATATGGGGGAGGGGATGTAACACCCTAGGTTCTGAACCCCCATTTTAAATAATGTATTGTTACAATGCTGAGAAGCCAGGGTGCCCAAACAATTATTAAAAGGCCAGTGTGCCCAATAAATGTAATGTTTTGATCATTAATAATAATAAACACATCGCTAGCTACTAGACGAACACGGACTAGAGTTATAGGGGGCAATGATTGCACAAGAGAGGGGGCTTGAGGGGCTAAGTGTGTATTCCTATGTTAATTACCCTTTTTTCCTAAGGGATGGGATCGGTTACGTGAGCTTCTTGGGGAAGGCAAGGAGGTTCTTGATTCCCCATGAGGTTACTTAAACCCGCCTCGGGTCTGATGGGGATGTTCGATTGATGGCTTGTTCACTGATTTCCTATATGTTCCTTCATTTCCCTCACACACATTCATGCACTCACTCACCCATTCATTGAGCCAACCTCAGCTGTGTCTTGGCTTGGTAAAGGGAACCAAAATGATGAAGAATTATCCATGGGATAGTTGGTTTTAATGGTCGCTGGTGCAATCTAGCCATGACCTGGGGCTTGCATGTTTGAGATGCATTGGCCTATGCCCTATTTTGCTCACAATTGTGAGTCCCGAGAGTTCTAGCATTGAGATTCTGGACTAGCTGTGCTGGAGGCCCTGGAAAAAGGAGAAGGACTGCCTGAGGGACTGCGTGGCAGAGAAGGGTGGAGTTCCATTCTCTTGGGTGGTACAGGCTGGGTAGAAGAGAGCTAGGTACTTGGATTGTTGTGGGTGTTGGGAAACCTATGAGAGCTTGAGAGCTGATTGGTTTGGGAACCTAAGTACACTCTGGAATCGTCCTTGTGGATTCATAGCCTTGGCTCGGGGGTGACACTGCTATTGAGATTTGGAGCAATGGTGTCAACGGTTGGGTGGAACGTCCTTGGTCTACAGCTAGTTGGTGTAATCTTCCATAAAGATAAGTGCTCCCTGTTATGGTATCATTTACATGTATATGAATGTATTTTCGCTGTATATTTAATTATCGTTTAATTGAATCTTTAGACTATGCATGCTTGCTGACTACTACTGTGCATGTCGTTAAAGTCTTTTCTTTTATGCATCCTTAAATTTTAAAAATGTATCTTAAGAGAAAGAAGTCCAAGGGTGGTCTTGAAGGTAGCATGCCCCGTCCTGTGGGTGGCTGGGGATGTTACACTTATTATAAAGTTTTAGAGGAGGAACTCCCCAACAACTATTCATATGTTTTTTTGTTTCAATGTGTTTTGGTTGAAGGTTTCAACGATTATGACAAAACATATTTCACAAAATTATTATGTGGAATAAATATTAAAAAAAACGTTTAAAGTGATGAGATTTAGTATTTCTCAGGATTGGATAAATATAAAATAAAGATAGTCTAAATTGATTATCCATAATAATATTAATTAGTGTATGAGACCCCCTCCACCCAACGATTTTGACTAGTAAAGTCTACGGAGGTATACATACCCTACCCCCTCTAGAATTGAACTTGTGACCTCTTATGAGGAAACACATTTTCTTAACCATTAGGCCCACTCACGCTGTACAATTTTTGTTGATTACATTTATTTAGTTATTTACTTGTTTTTTGGAATATACATTAAAATTTTGATTAATATTTTTTAATATAAAATATATACTATTAAATTGTTTTGTGGAAGGATGTACCCTTAATTATTATGTCATCTAA
>ML820237.1:0-34114 GCA_009831015.1 Picea engelmannii
TCCAAGCCCAAATTTTCCTTGATGGTGGTTCTATTGTGTTGAAATGGATTCCATTTGTCACTGGTAGCTATATTATTGGATTCTATTTTCTAATGTGGCTATGTTTCAAATGTAATGGTTCTATCCTATGCATGGTTGTTAGCTATTCCTCATTCTAGAGCTATTCCTTTTGTTGCCATTCATGGAATCCATGCATGTCTAAACTAGTTACAAACTTAAGTATTGTAATGAAAATACATGTCCATATTTATTGCAACTATTATGCTATATGATGATGAGAATGAGTTATTTCTACTACCGTTAATTTACTTTTATTCAAATGCATTCTCTAACAACTACCAAAAATTTGCAAAATCCTTACCTTTCTTTAAAACAAAACATTTTCACCCGTGATATTCAAATCCCAAACAGACCATATCTGCTTACTTGATGTAACCTACAACCATACAAAAGGTGATTATTCTGGGCTGGTTTCATGCTTTCTTGTTTCCATCTTTGTGAATAGTATAGACATGCCTTGAGTGTATCATTTTCAGCTATATAAGCTGTGAAAATGTTAGAAAACTGTTATAAACCCTCTAATACACTGTATATGAGCAACTAATACATTTCATGTCTATTCAATATTATTTTCCTATGCATATGTAAAAAATATATATAAACAAAGTTGTTTTAAGCTTTCCACTTATATGTGTTTTTATTATTTTAAGCTCAATATGAATTCCCAATTTGGTTGGCCCTTCTCTTATTATTATTCTGTAAAGACCTTGGCCTCAATATAGTTTTCTAAATTTACTTTAAACAGGTTTTTCCCAACCCATTATTAAGCAAGCATAATATTATTTTTATGAAAGATAAACTAAAACTAAAAGTAGTTGACAAAAACCGCTTCACTATCTTCATCCTCTCTTTAAAAAAAATGGATTTAAGGACAGGTATACCTGAATTCTGCAGACTTGTATAACTTTAATATGAATTCCATCTCTGATACAAATCTGATAAAGCTGGGAGTATATTCAGACAGATCTTGTAATGACATGGCAACTTCATCTAAGTTCTCACGTTTTGCTTGTAATGACTTGGAAACTTGCATCTAAGTTTTTTTGTTCCACAGAGAAAAAACATAATTTTATTCATCCGAAGAGACAAATTTACATTCTGTAGGTGCCTTTAAGCAAAATTCATCTGTGAAAATAGATGTTCATGGCTGCCTCCAAAAGAAAAAAACTTCAAGAGATGTCCCTTAGTCTCAAAAAAGACATTCAAGAAATTACAACATCTATAGACTTAAAATAAAAGCTAGACAACATAAGAGAAGCTGGTCCATAGGGAACCAAACAACACAAAATCTCCAATACAGAAATCGGGAGTATAGCCGAACATCAGACAGATATAGAAATAAAATGAGTAGAGCATAAGCATGAAGTTGATAATGTTGTTGGCTCAGACAACTGTTGTTATGGGTGAGCCATAACCTCTATGAAGGGCTTGTGATAGAACTCAAATACAACTTCCCTCATAGCTTCAATGATGTGCCATTATCCAAAGGGAAGCTGAGTCCCTGCTTTTGATCAAGTGGCTGCTAGCTAGTTTCATTCCCTGCAAACATGTTTGAGTGAAGAAGAATCAAATGAGTCCAGGAACCTGGAAATCTCCTCTAAAATAGGCAACAAAAATATATTATGGAAAATTTGAGCTTTCCGAGACCAATTAATAACATTCATGGAATCTCCAAACAATTGAATGGATCGGACCCCCTTTTCCCCGACAAATTGAAGCAGAAGTTTCAAAGCCATGAGTTCGGCAAAATTGTTGGTACCTGACCCCAGTCCCATTTTAATTTTGAAGAAGTGATTGAGCGAGAGGAACATGGAAGCTCCCCCACCACACTGCTGGTTTTCATTTTGAGAGACACCATCAAAGTAATCCTAGGGCCTAGAGCGATCGATGAGTTCATGATGAATAGTGCAGATGGGAGGGTAGTCTTTCTCCTGAGGGAAGTGAAAGAGAATCAAGAGTCCCTGAGCAGAAATAATTTCTGGAAGGGAGGGAGAGGCCTGGAAAATGGCTTTGTTGCGGGCCAACCAGATACCCCAACATACAATGAGAGGAAGAGATTTGATACTTTTATAGACAGAAGCCTGAAACCAAGATTGCCAAGCCTTCTCTACAAAGGGCCTGTCCCAAACTACCACCTGATTTATAAGGGCTGATAATTCAAGCCAGACTTGCCTGGTGAAGGAGTAGAATAAGAAGAGATGAATGATGGATTCATTATCTCCTTTACAAAGAGGGCACCAACTAGGGCCATAAATACTACGTTTCCACATGTTTTCCCAAGTAGGAATTTTATTGTAGATGACACACCACATAAAAATATTATCCTTTAGAGGACATTTCAACTTCCACAGTCCACACCACCACCAACTTGGCTCCCTTTGCATGAGTTCAATATTTAAAGAAACATAACCCAGTTTTGGGGTATAAACCCCATGAGGAGCCTTCTGCCACACTAGTTCATCTTCTCTCTCGGTAATCCTTATATGGCCCGAATGGAGTGCAGATATGTAAATGTTCCATGAGAGAGAAATATTACCGTCCAAGTCCAATGTTTCTGGACTCCTCCATCGTTGTTGCCAGAGGGAGGTGGAGGCTAGATCCGCTACCTGAGATAATATGTGAATATCCTACAAGTGGAGTCTTCCAATTAAATCATTAGGAAAAGTATGAACAATTCCACATCCCAGCCAGGGATCAACCCCTATTCGAACCTGATTACCATTTCCCACTCTCCAGGCTAAACTGTCACCGATCACCGGGAAGGAGGAGATAACCGCCTTCCAAATAATGGAGCAATTTGGATGAGATTTTACTGGTTTCCAAATCCATTCTTCTAAGGAATCTGGGTGTATATATTTGTGCTCCACTATTGTGGTCCAAAGGCTGGAAGTTGAAATAATTCTCCATCCAACTTTTGCTGCCAATGCTTTTGACAACAAAGCGATATTTTTCAGTCCCAAACCACCCAGGTCTTTCTGGAAAGCAAGACGATCCCACTTAGCCCAAGGGGGAGTGTATTTATCTTGAGGGCCAGACCAGATAAAACAATAACAAATCCGTCCGGCCTTATCCAGGATCCCTTTTGGAATCTAGGCCAGGGATATCCAGTAGACAGGGATACTTTCTAGAACAGATTTGTCCAATGTAAGCCTTCTTGCCCTTGAAAACTACCTGAAGCTCCAACCTTTAAGTCATTTTTCTAGTTTTTCCAATAGCCAACACCAGTCAAACTTTCAATTATCATTTGGTTTTAGCTGGAAACTCAAATATTTGATTCTTTCCGAGAAATCCAGAGTCGGGAAGGGAAAGAGGGATTGATAGAAATCTATAGCTTCCACCTCCATGCCAATAAAGGAGATGGTGTATTTCTGTGCATTGATAATCATACTAGTGGCCTTCTGGAACAAATTGACGATCTCTATGAGTTTTTCCACATCTCTAGAATGCCCACTGCAGAATATGAGCACATCATCCACGAAGAGAAGATGTGTAATTCTGTGGCCAGGGGCAACTAAAATTCCTTGAAAAGCCCCCGAGCTGACCACCTGAGCAATAGCATGACTAAGACCCTCTACCACCAACATAAATAGAAGAGGAGATAGAGGGAATCCATGTCGTAGGCCTCGCTCAAACCGAAAGAAAGGAGAGGCAACCCCATTAATGAGAACTTCAAAAGATACGGAGGTTATGCACTCCATCACCCTTTTGATAAAGGAAACTTTGAACCTCAGATGAGTAAGGAGGAGCTTGAGATAGGACTAGTTGACCCGATCAAAAGCTTTGGATAAGTCAATTTTCAGTATATCCCCTAGAGATCTGGAGGTCTTTAGACTATAAAGGCCCTCTTGTGCCACACCAATTGCTTCATGAACCTGACAACCTTTTGGAAAACCAAATTTCTCTTGAGAGATAGTGCCTGAGAGAATAGGATTTAACCCTCGTGCAATAATTTTAGCCACAATTTTGTAGATATTGTTGCAAAGGGAAATAGGTCTGAAGTCATCGAAGGTTTGAGGCTCATCCAATTTGGGAATGAGAGCGATAAAGGTCAAATTTATAGGTGCGTGCATTCTCCCATTCCTTTTGGATTCTTCAACTACTTTCAATAGGTCAGCACCAAGGAGCTCAAAAAACCCCAAATGGAACTCTACAGTTCACCCGTTTGGACTAGGACTTTTATATTTTTGAAGGCTGTGAAGCGTTTCTTTAAGTTCTTCTTCAGTAAATTCAACAAATATATCTATGTTGCCTTCCTCGTCAACAAATCTAGGAAAATGAAGAGTCAACCTTATAATGTCTGCACTATTGTCTCTCAGATCGACCTTGAATAGGGTCTGGAAATGGTTTTTCCCCATCTCGACAAGTCCTTCAAATGAAGAGACAAAAGTGTCCCCCTGGCCCTTAAGCTTCCATAGAATGTTAGACACTTTCCTACCTTTGGCATATGTGTGGAAGATTTTTGTGTTTTCATCCCCTTTGGCCAACCAGATGGCCTTGCTCTTCAGACACCATTCATCTTCATGATCATCCAACAACTTCCTTCGTCGGGTCTCCAACGCTTTAAGGTCTGCTTTAGCCTCCATTGAGATAAACCCACCATTCACAGACTAGGAAATATGATCAAGTTGAGCCTCAATATCTCTGAGTTCCCGCTCTTCTATGGCTTGCTTATCATGAGCCCAAAAGATCACCAACTGCTTTATTCGCTTTAAATTATCCACAAACTGGACAACCATTGGGAGGCTAGTGCCCTGGTCATAGCCAACCCAATTCTCTTTCACTATTTTCTGAAAGTCGTTTTCATATAACCAGGTTGCATTGAATTTAAAATGGTTGTCGAGATTCTTGGGGCCTCTTTCAATTTTAAGCCACACCGGGGAGTGATCAGACTCACCCCCACTACCAATCCATTGACAGAATTGAAAAGGAAGATACAAAAGGGATTTCGAAACCAGAAATCGATCAAGTCAATTCACCACTCAAGCCTCGCCTGACCTCATGTTCCTCCAGGTGGGAAGGATATTGTGTGGAGCAATATGAATGAGACCATTTTCAAAAAGGAGGTGGGAAAAAAGTTCGGTTTGGGAATCCAAATGAGAAGAAGGGCCCCAAACTTCAGCTTCCTTCAAGGAGAAGTTTAGATCTCCACCAGGATAAGATTATCAACCTTGAGTAGGTTATTCTTTAGGAGAGAGTCCCATAAGGGAGCACACTCAACATAGGGCCCATACACATTTAAAACCCTGAATTCCATCCCCACTGCCTCCAACAATAAATCCACTCCTGGGCAAGAGTTCAGTGCCCAGAAGTTTAAATCTTTCACAAATCGAGTATTCCACCCAACCGCCAAACCCCCAGAGTGACCATTAGCGTGAGTTCCTACGAACTTCCAAGAGGGAAAAAGAGAGTCCAACATCCTCGTCAAAGAAGCCTCAGTAGACATCATTTCTTGGAGAAGAATAAAACTTGGATGATTCAAGGTAATCAACCACTTCAAGGCGAGGTTTTTCTGGGGGCTCACCACCCCTTGCAGTTGAAGGAGAGAAACTTCATGGGGGAACACCCTCCAAGGCATGAGCTGCTCTAAGGGCCTCGAAGATGGATCACTGCCGACCGGAAGCAATGTCGTCCAGAGCTCTACTTTGTTCCTTTGAGAGATGTGAGATGCGCCCTCTACCCTTTTTTAGGGAGTGCACATCAGGGTTCAAACCAAGACCAGATCCACTCAACATCGTGGACATAATGTTTCTGTTCCGAAGGTAGAAACGAATGGCCAAATCCTCAAAGCCAACAATGGAGGGGTCCTCTGAAGAGTGTGATGAAGGGAAGCTAGGAGGTGAATCCAGGATGAGAGAACAAGAGGCTATAGGAGGAGGGGAAGAGGTTAGGAGAGTAAAAAAATCCCAAGAGCATGAGGGTTCAAGGAAGGGGAGGTCCTGAACGGAGAGGACGTGATCCATTTTTAGATAATTTAGAGAGTGAATTAAACCATTAATAGGAAAAGGAAAAGAGAGATGCATACCCAAAAAGGAGCCATGAGGATGAAAAATGCGCGGCCCATGGGGAGGGTAAACCTCAGACCTAGCCACAACCGAGAATTGGACCAGGGCGAGATCTCCAATACTTGTGGATGGCTTATGGCTAGCTGGTTCAACCTATTGAGTGAAGTGAGGATGACATGAGGAGCACGAATGATCCGTCGAGGAGGGAACAAAGCTGGAGCCATCACCAGTAGGCATTCCAGAACGATTTATGAACTGAGTGGTGAAAGAAATATCTGCCCTGCCTCGGAAGGGGAGAGGGAAATCCTTAAGAATGTGACCATAATAATGACAATGACTGCACCTAAAGGGAACCCCCTCATAATCCATAATTTTAGTACGAGTGCATCTCCTGTCTTTCATCTTAAACTGTTTTTGCAGCCCTCCCCTAACACCGAGGGAGACAAGAATACGAGCCACAAACATCTCCCTTGTCTTTTTGAAAGACATATCTGCATTTATGTAATCTCCCAACAAGTTGCCAATTGCCTGGAAACATTTTACTGACTAGAAGTGCATAGGGAGACCAGGCAAACATACCCAAATAGGTATGGAGTCCATTTTTTCATTGCTTGCATCAAATGAGGGATCCCACTTCTTTAGTAAACCCGGGAAAGAGTCAATACTCCATCCACACAGTAGCGCTTTATCGGCCTGAGAAACTTCAACACATTTTATCATGAACCACCCTTTTGATAGACAACTAATTTGCGGAAGAGAGATGAAGGAGGAGCCCCACGCACAACCACCCAGAACTGAAGGGTTTTGAGGTTAAAATATCTACCATATGCTTTCTTTACAAAGGTTTTGTCCACCATCTAAGAAGCTTCAACCCTGGTAATATCTTCTCCCAAAACAAGATTTGATGCTACTGTGGAGGCCAACACACACTTGTTTTTCCTTCACTGCTTGTGTCCAGGACTTTGAGGAGAGGAAATATCTAAGGGCGCTGGAACACTAGAGCCCCCCCCGAAATCTATCCCAGCCATTGAGATTGGAAGGGTCAAGACATGAAGCGATAAGCCCAACTTTAGGCTGCGACAGACCAGAACCAGGAGGTAGAGCATGTTCTAGATCCGGATAGAGACACGAAGAAAGAAAACCATGGTCCAAACCCTGGAATCCCACGGAGTCGGGGGCCAAAAACAGACTGTCAGGAAGGGAACATGACAAAGAAGTAACCGAAGGAAACCATGGATCTTGAGCCAACGGTGATTGAGACAATGGATCTCTCGTTGAGAAGACTGGAGGAAAGCCTTGAGACATAAAGCCCGAGTGACTGCCCGACAAACCTTGAAGAGAGAGATCCAGAAGATGGGAGAGCACATACCCATAATCAAAACCTTCCTCCATCCAAGGGTCTAACAACAGACCATGGCCCGGGGAACCAGAAAGCCCAACAGAAGCAAGAGCGAATGCTGAAGGAGGAGGGCAAGCCTCATACCAGACCACCGAAATAGGTTTGGAAAAACACGGGTTGGCTAGGAAGTAGGGGGGGAAGCCAGCTGGAGATGACTGGGAAAAAACTCAACAAGATCCAGTGAGTAATCCACTCTATCATAATATATCGCCATATTCACCGGCAAGAAAATCCCCAATAATAGAACCTCCCGCCAACTGAAAATCCTTAGCCACAAACCGAAGACAGGCGCGACCACAACTTCCACCAAGAGAGGAGGACAAGAGGGATTCGGGCCTGCGGTAGGAAGGATAACCACAGAGCCATGACATATTTCATCCTCATCCTGTTTTCGCTATGATTATGGATGCCTTCGATCAACTTGGAAAACTGTCGGCCCCCATTATAGGGCCTAGCTCCAAGGGGATCAAGAAAATCAAACCGATAACCTCCCAACTAATCACTATAAAATAAATCTCAAAGTCTAACAGATAAAAACAATTATGTTATCTTTACTAAATTTTAATTGTTTTTTTCTCTATTTTCTATTAGTTGTTGGGCACTAACCTTGACAGTGGCAGATTCCTTTTTAGACAATCGGATTATGGTCTTTCGCACATAAATTGGATGAGGCTTGATTTGTTTAGTTGTTTGTGTAACATATACTATATGGTTTCAAAAACATCCTTTCTATTTTGAATTAAACTGGTTACTTCTGTGTTATCTAAGGTTTTTTAAAAGTTGTAATTAACATTTTACTTAAATAAAATAATTTGATGTTAGTTATATCGATGTTTTGCTTTCTCAATTCCGTACACTTTCAATTTTTTTTAATTCTCAATATTATTTTTGCAATATAAAATTTTAAAAAGTTTGAAATAACTTATAAAATAATAGAATTTTCAATTACTTTGTTTGTTTGTTTTTTTTTTTAACATAAATGGTCAGGGGTATTTATATTAAAAAGATGGCTGCAAAATTTCAAAAAAATACATGTGGCAGGGTGTGAGTACCTCTGCTGCTTCCGAAAGAGCTTAATTATCTATCGAGGCCTAAGAAAACTATATCAACTGGTCCATATGAGTTGCAGTTCTGCCATGTAAAAATGGCGATATACACATTTAACAACAACAAAAATTTACATTTCATAAAAGCCCTGATTAATAGTTATGAGGCTACCTGGGATCTTCTTGTTGTTCCGCCGGTCGAGCCTCTAAATTCGCCTCTGCTGGGTTCTCCTCTACGTAATGGTCGTCTGGGTTCTCCTTTGCATGATGTCGGTCTACAAAACCTGGAGCTATGAGAACATGATGGTCGTTACTGGATACAAAGTGAAAAGAAGAGGGACGCCGAGGTTCATCAGTGCCAACTGAGTTTGCTGGTCGCTGAGGATTTCCCAATTGCTGGGTAACAACCCCAAGCTATCTTGTATTTCTATTGACTCCCATTAAAACTATCGATAGTTCTTGATTATGGTGGATTTCTTGCTGCTTCAATTGAGTCTGAAGGCCTGCCAAATTCTCACGCATCCCTTGATTTTCCTGCTGAAGATCTCAATGTCGTGTGTCTGTGCGCTCCTCCATCCTCCTACAATCTGTTCGGAGTGCTTGAAACTGCTCCCAAAGGTCTTCAGAGATGCAATTTGGGAAAGAACATGGAGCTCTAGACCTCCGCCACATGATGGAGAGGAGGTTCGTGAGAGAAGAGGCGAGCGAGCACCAAACAAGCAGAATAAGCAGAGACTGATAGAGAGAATGGTGCAGACAGAAAGAGAAGAGGAGAGCCAACCTGGGTGAAGGACGAGCGGTCTGAAGAGCCAGACGAAGAAATTGAGAGAAAGCTGCATCAACCATGAGTGTTTAATCAACAAAATGTCGAAGGTGATGGGAGCCATTAACGCCCACGAGCAGAGGTGACTTCGCGCGGGGTGAGAGGACAGAGGTGACGCCATAGATTTATGGCTAGTCGTTAGGGAATACAAGTGGAGATCCTCAAATATAAGGTCAATCAAGTGCAGAGCGAGAAAGGACACGGGGAGGGAGAGAAAAGGCACGTGGGCTGTGAAGAGGGGTCGCGTGCCAAGGGGAGTGGGGGCCCATTCAAGTGAGGGGATGGGGAGGGGGGAGACCACGGGGGTCGGGAAGGGGGGACGGAGGAAGAGGGAGGGGAGGAGGGGTGCGAGTGGGGGAGATGAGGAGGGCTAGAGGGAGAAGGGGTTAGGATAGGGAGAAAGGGATGAATAGAGTAGTTCTTAAAAGTGGGTGGAAGAGCGAATGAAAAAGCATAGTTAAGGCAGCCAGACATGAGAGGAGACTTGGTTGATGATTAGATGGCTCTATTCCAGGCCTTTTTTCGCTTTAGCTAGGTTATCTTCCTCGGTGTTCTGAGATCGGAGAGTATGAAAAAAGTGTAAGTTGGTGAATTTCTTCTTCAGGGTATTTATTCATGAGCTGAGACCATTGGGTGGGTGATTTGTTGAGGTTGAGAGACCCCGAAGCTCCTTTATAACAATTTCAGAATCCCCTATCACAATTAGAGTTTGGATACTTTGCTCGTGTGCTAGTTTTAGCCCCATATAAACTTCTAGGATCTTTGCTCTGTTGTTGGTTGTTTTCCCCAAACCCTAGGAAAAGTCAACTACTTTTTGTCCATCAGAATCATAGATGACTCCCCCTGCACCTGCCACCCCTGGGTTACTTGTTGCTGCTCCATCAAAGAAAAGAAGGGAGCTATGTTGTTGTCTTTGCCCGTGGGAGAAATCGTTGTTATCGAGACGCAACTACCATTCTTGCCTTTTGGGTTTTTGCCTGAGGGGAATGTGGGTTGTGCTTGGGGGGCCATGTATGTAGTTAACCCACTCTTCTTCACTTTGTTCCAAGATACCTGGAAGATCGAATCCAATTGCTTTGGTTTTGAACACTTCTGCTACTAAACCACACATTTTAGTGAAGATGTTGTGCACTGGGGGAAGCTTCTCGCGGAAGATGGATTGGTTGCGAGCTAACCAAAGTTCCCAGCAGACGAATTTGGGGATTTGCCTCCAGAGAAGAGTAAATTGTTTTTTGTTTTTGAAGTTGCCAACATATCTTTGTTTCCAGGAAATAAAAGGGTTGTTCCAGTTCTCAGGGAGAGGAGGGGGGTGGGAGAGGGGAAGGTAGATGAGGTTCTAGATTTGGATGGAGAAATTGCATTTAAGAAAAAGGTGAGTGATAGTTTCAGAAGATGAGAGACAATAGGGGCAGTGGGAAGGACCTTGAATTCCTCGTTTGAGGAGATATTCAGCTATTAAAATTTTGCCATGGACCAAAATCCAGTAGAAGATGTTAACTTTGGGCAGTGAGGGCCCAGACCAAAGCTATTTCCAAATCTTAGAAGAAGGGGGACCTTGAATTTCAGAAAGCAGATAGGTGTAACCATCTTTGACAGAAAAATATTTTCCACCCCAGCTTCGTGAGTCTGATATGGATCGATTAGAGGGGGCGCAACCGGCTAGATTGTTGAAGAAGGAGGGAAGGAGTGAGCTGAGATGATCAAGGGGGTTGGGAGACTTCCAATTAATCCAATCCCCATCAGAATTCCAAAGGTAGAAGTCCCTAAGGTTGGAGGAACCGTTTGAGCAACACCATTCTTTAAGTGGCTGTAGGGTAACTTGAGTATTCGGGGGTTCACGATTTAAGATACAGTTTGTCCAAACATTGATTATATCTCCATTCCCCTGGGCCCAAGAGAGATTGGCCTTGATAAGGGGAGCAACATTTTTAAGGAGGCACCAGATCAGAGAACCAGGGAGGGAGGGGATGGATCCATCAAAACAACGAGGCCTGGAGGAATGGAAATATTTATTTAGGAGAGATAATTTCCACCAATCTAGGTTACCTGTGATTAAATGCCAAGTTAGCTTAGTTCCTAGTGAGCTATTCATTATTGTTGGATCCTTGATGGCCAATCCTCCTTTGTTGAGGGGTTGGAAAAAATGTTTCCAATTTATAAGGTATTATTTGTTTGTATTCATTTTACCGCCAGCCCAGAGGAAACTTCTTAGTGCTCTGGAGATTTTCTCCAGAACACCTTTGGGAGCTAGTAAGCCTGAACATTGAAAAATGGAAAGAGAAGAGAGGACTAATTTGATAAGAACATTTTTCCCTGCAGGATTGAGCCAACGACCTCCCAAGTTTTGGATTCTTGTTGGTATTTTCCCAATGATTTCTTGCCAGGCTGGAGATCCATAAGAGCTGAGAAAGATGGGCATTCCTAGGTATTTGAAGTAGTTCCATGTAGTGATGATGGGGAAACCAAAATTTTTGGCAATTTGATCTTTTATATGCCATGGAACGTGCCATCCATATATCCTACATTTGGATATATTCAATTTGCCACCTGAGGCTGCAAGGAAGGAGATGAGAACTTTCTGAAAGCGTTTGGCGATACATATTGTAGCTGATCCCAATAAAAGGGTATCATTTGTGAATTGAGAGTGGTTTATTTATTTTACCCCTCTCGCTATGAGTAAGCCAGGGAGATTACCCTTTCTTCATTCTTCTTCCAATTTGCGACTGAGAGAGTCAACTAGAAGAATGTAGAGAAAAAGGAGAGAGGGGGCAACCTTGGCGAAGGCCTTTGCTGGCCTTGAAAAAATTCGAGGGGCGCCCATTGAGAAGAGGTGAAATCCAAGGCGCGCTGATGCAAGCTATGATCCAATTGATGAAATCTTCTGAGAAACCATACGCTTTGAGGACTGAAAAGAGGAAATTGTGCTTGACCCGATCAAAAGCGTTTGCCATGTCGAGTTTGACAACCATACCTGGAGCTTGAGATTTCTTGCTAGAGTGGATGGCTTCCTGGACTAGCACGATGTTGTCTGTTATCTGCTTGTCCTTTAAAAAACTGCTCTAATTTTCTAAAATTATCTTTGTAAGCAGGGGAATGAGTCGGGTTACAATGATCTTGGTGAGGATTTTGTATGAAGAATTATAGAGGGAGATAGGGCGGAAGTGAGAGAAATTGGAAGGATTGGACTCTTTGGGGATAAGGGCTAGAAAGGTGGAATTAGTTGCTCCTCCTATTTTCTGTTTGTGTAAGGTATAGTTTAGCATTCTCTTCAAATCCTGTTTGATGATGTCCCAGAAGGAGCGGTAAAGTCTGATTGGAAAACCGTCAGGTCCAAGAGCTTTATCAGGATCCAAGCTCCAGACTGCTTTGATTATTTCTTCCTCTGTTATATCTTGGACTAGTTGATTATTTTTGTGCTCTGAAACTATATTTGGGATGTTAGCAAGCATGTCAATAACATCTGTATTTGTTTCTTCCCCAATTGATTGTTGACAGAGATTGTTGAAATGATGAAAAGCCTCTTCTTTAACTTGATCAAAAGAGTCAATTTGATGCCCTGTACTTGAGGTAATGGAGGTAAATGTGTTTTTTTTCCTCCGAAATTGAGCTTGCTTGTGGAAAAAAGAGGTGTTTGAGTCCCCTGATTTTATCCAGAGACTTCTGGATTTCAACCGCCAATGTTCTTCTTCTCTACGCAAGGTGTGCTGAAGATGTTGTTGTGCCTCTTTTTCTTGATTCAACAATGTTTCTGTAACCATTTCTGTTTCGATTTGCTATTGTATTCTTCTGAGCTACTCTATTTTTTCTTGCTTTTCTTGTTGGGGAGGAATGAACGAGTTTTTCACCCATTCTTTGAGTGATAATTTAACTTCTTTGATCTTGCTTTCCCAGATGAAGTTCGGGGAGCCAGAGAAGGGAGTGGTCCACGCATTTGAGACTAAAGAAGGGATGGATGGATTGTCCAACCAAAGTTGATTGAAACAGAAGGGGAGGGGGCCAAAGTTTTGAGGAGAAAGGAAGGAGAGGGTGATAGGTTTATGATCTGAGACAAGGAAGGGGAGAATTAGAGAGGAAATAACAAAGGGGGAGAGGAGAATGTTGCTATTGATAAGAAATCCGTCAAGGCGGGCTGCTATATGGTTAAGTCCAACACGTCTATTGTTCCAAGTATAATTTTGTTTTGAGGGTTTGATGTCTTGCATATCCTAATCTAAAATGAGATCGGTGAGATTTTCTGAGAAAGGATCTCTGACTTTACTTTCTCCTTTTTTTCCCCCAGGACTGAGGTGGGTGTTGAAGTCACCCCCGATTATGCAAGAGGAAGGATCTATGGAGTTTCTGAGTTCTGAAAGGGAATTCCAAGTGGCCATTTTATCTTTATAAGAGCTTGGCATGTAAACATTAACCACATAAATGATACTATTATTGTCCTTGTTTTTTAGAACTGTTAGGAGCCATCTTTGAGTTTCAAAGATTACCTCAGAAGTCCAGATTTGTTCATTCCAAAGAGTTGCGATTCCACTAGAGGTTCCATGAGAGATAATGGCCGCCCCACCTATGGTGTTGTATACTTTTTTTGTTGCTTCCAGAAGAGATGAAGAGTCCATTTTGGTTTCCTGGAGGAGAATAACTGAGGGGCTGGCCATTTTTCTTAGGTCTTTTAGCGCTTTGGCTTTAGATTTGCTGTCGAAGCCCCTGCAGTTCCAAGAGAGAAAGATCATTAGAGGGGGGTGGAGGAGGCTCGACTGCCATAAGTCGAGTGGTCCATTCCTCTGATTCCTGCTTTTCTTGTTGATGTGTATATAGTGTTTTCTATGGGTTGTTGTTTTCCTTGGGCCTTTTCTTTTGTAGATGCTTCCTCTCTGACTTCCTTGTTCGATCATCGCCGCGATTTCCTTGGCTTCTCTGGTGGGATTTCTCCTTCTTCTTTTTCTTGAGTATGTTGAGTGTGCAAGTGAGGAGCTGCATTTCCTTGCTGTGATGATCCTTACGATCCCTCCATGGAGGGGTCATCTTCATCCGACTCGTCAACAATGATGATCGAGGGTGGGGCAGAAGGAGCAGGAGGGTCCGAGACTATGACTGGAGGTGGATTTTTCTTTGAAGAAGATTCTCTAAGCGGATCAAAGGGGTTATGGGTAAGGGGAGGAGGGGGATTGGAGGGAAAAGAGGGGGATTTTTTGGGAGGGGAATTCAGAGTGGGGTTTTGTCGCGAGCGTTCAGGGTTGGGCGAGGGACCTGAGGGCCCTAGACGTGATCCAATGTTTTTGTCGCTAGAAACTTTTTTCCGAACCTGCTGCCATCTGTCTTCCTGTGGTGAAGCATCAACTTCTGAGGGTTTCTTATTACTGGGGCATTTTTTTGCAAAGTGTCCATATTCATGACATGATTTGCATTTAAACGAGAGCTGCTCATATTCTAATTTTTGGATGTGGATCCAATCATATAGCTTTTGTTTGATTGCTTCCGGAAGCCCTTTTTCTAAGTCTACTTCCACACAGATCCTAGCATAGGAATAAAGACTAGATTTGGGTTCTGCCCTATCTATGTATTTTCCCAGGGTATCTCCTATGCTTTTCAGAACTTCATCACCCCAACAGTGGAAATGCAAGTGGGGAAGTCTTACCCACACTGGTATTGCTGAGGGAATGTCATTTTCTGGGTCGAAATCTGGCGTCCATTTGTTTAAGTATAACCCTCTTGGACCAAAGAAATAGGGTTGTTTTTGAAAATGAGATCTCTATATGATTTAAGCTCAAAATAAAAGAAATAAAATCCCTTACCACAGAAGAAGTGATTCATGAGTCCTTGGACCAGGGGGTGCCAGTTCCACTCAATCCAAAGATCTATCTGCCGAGGTGAGGGCCATAGAACCATGAACTGGCCGACAAGTGCTCTAGAGGCGAAAGAGAGAGATTTTCTCGTCGTAGAGGTGTTGGGGATTGGAACTTCTGGGATTTGATCCAATTTCTTTACAAACTGAGAGGAGCTGGATCACGGCGAGGGGGACTGAGCAAGCCCACTAGAGCCTTGAAGGCTACGACCTCATCGAGGAAATTCGGGGGAGGATCCAGATCCAGAACCGCAGAGGCCATAGGGGCCAAGGGACGAGCAATGACCTAGGGTTGCAGAGCCGCGCGCTTAAGGTTGCAGAGCGGCACGAGACAACCAATAAAAACTTTGTCTATTTTTTTGTTATTGGCATTAAAGTTTAACTTAAAATTTCATGTTTTGTTTGCTACTTTCAATTTCAATTATTTACATATTATATTTAATTTGTTTATAAAAGAAACATACTAAAAAACATATAACTTAAGAAAATAAAGTTTCTTTTTCCTTACCATTACTTGAAAACTAACTTTTCACAATCAACTTAACTTTTAATTACTAACTGAAAACATGTTAATGTAGTAGATCAATAAAGGGGGGATTCCTCTCTCGTTAGAATCTTCTAATGGAGGGTGACTCAAGTGTCAAGTAACCCATAACCATAATAACTCAATCAGAATAAATAGTGGTTGGCTAATAATCCATATGAACTCAGATTAAGGCTAGGGACCTCATGGTAAAATTTGTCTTGAAATAGTTTGCTCAAACCATTGAGCTAACCCATTGGACTATAATATCATATTGGGAGATAGCTGCACGCACTCTTATTTAGAACAACAACGTTGCTCTCATCTTCCCTCGCTGGATAGGCTCGCTTTCAAATGGTTGAGGGTCGATCTCCTTTTGACCCTATTAAGATATAGTTAGCGCTCGTCTTAAGAGCTCTCTCCTTACTTAAGAGCCAGCCCCTACTATATATAGGCCACTTTAGCTACGATCAAGAAAGTGGATTTTACACCTGGTTATCCCAGTGGCTTTTACACCTACTTCGGTGGGAATAAAAAATGTGTAGTTAACGGGCCCTACTCGATAATGGGGGGCCTCGGGGAGCGCTTTCCAGGTGCATTGGAAGCCTTACAATCCATAGGGCTATCCGCCTCCCATTCTTTTTCCGATCTTAACTAACCGCCACGGGTTGTCTGTCCAAATGATTGTGCCCCGTCTACGGGTCTATCCCTCGCTCAAGCTATCGAGAAAGAACCGTCCACTACCTCGTATCGCACCTACCAACCAATACCGCTAGCTAACGAACATACCTTTGTCTTACCATACAACCTATCGCGCGTGGTGGATTCACAATCCATTGCCTTGGTCCACTTGGCTACGTCTACCCTTATTAAGGTGCTAAGGATCACCACTTACCTCTCTTTAACCTCAACCTCGTACCTCAGTTGAGTCCCCTCCTATAGTTCTACTATTAAATCTATTGATTTTCACAACTCCATAATCGAGAGTCCTTATAACACAGGAAGTGTTTGACAAGAATTTCTAATACTATCTATATTCAAATCTTTATTCTTGCTTCTCTCACGTAAGTCTCCTAGAATATATTGTAGATCAAATAGTCAAAGATTGCCATGAATTAGGCACATGTAACCACTCTCTAGAGTCTGTGCTCTATGAAGACTCATTACCGGGAGTATGAGTCCACATCCCTTTTTTGTCATATCATTCAGGAGGTACATATTACAATAAGAATGGGTCTCGGGTGTATGACTTAATACTACATCAATCTCACTACCATTTATGGGGGACATATTACAATGAGAATGGGTCTCGGGTGTATGACTTAATACTACATCAATTTCACTATCACTAGAATATATATATTTCTTTGGAAAAATTCGTAATTTTATTCATTCAAAAGGATCCAAAATTATATTTACAGGTGCATGATGCACTCCCCTAATCCATGGGTAAAAGAGTAGAAAATAAGAAACCCGAAAGGGCCCAAAAAACCTACTAAGTCAGTAAGAATATTTACAATAATAAGAACTGGTAAGATCCTGCATCTAAGCAAAAGACAGAACTGCATGCCCAAGAAGGACCTCAAAGTGCAGATCCATAGTTCCACATTGCACGCCCAAAGGATGGACCTCAAAGCTCTGTCCCAACCACCAAAGAAGCATAAAAACCCAGCAACCGCAACATCAAGCTCCAGATCTCAAAACCAGAGACCCATAATCTGGCCACCTACACACCGAGAGAGGGAGCAATCGAAATCCATGAACGGATTTGTTCGAGAGTCATAGTCCATAAATCCCGAGCAAAGAAACAACCATACCAACCAACATCCACAAAAACAATCCATGAGCCGCGCAAGCATGCGATGCACCAGAGTAAACCCAAACCATCAAGAGGCTGGGCACTAGGCAAAATATACCGCGCATCCACATGGACAGAGCCACATTCATGCCGACAGAGGAGGCACCCACGAAGAATCTGCGGCACACCAGAACCATCGAGGGGTTGGGGCACACCAAGCATCCACGGGAGCGGAGCACCAGGACTCGACAAAAAGAGGCACCCACAAACAAATTTGCAGGAGGGGTTGCGACGAGGAAAACCCTAGCCGCAGAACCCCAGAAAATTATATATATATGCACGAAATAAAAGTAGTGCATCAGTCTAATTATTATACACCATTAATTGCAAATGCTGTGATTATTATGATCATATCATAAATTTGTCTAATTTTTTCTCTAAATTTAGGGTGGAATTTTCAAGTCTATATCAATTGAAAATGAACATGCAAGATGGACAAGCCTCTCCCATTAGTGCAAGGAAACTGATTATGCTCTATGGCCTTGTGGTATACAAGATATTGTTTTATCACTGACCATTGCCATGTTGCAAAATTTATGATTCAAATTGCTATTTCAATTAGTGGTAATTTATACCATTTATTTTATTTAATGGTTACTAGAGTGTAGGCATTTACACAGTCTGTTTTTTCCTTAGTATATATAAGATCTAGAGCTTTCCCTCATACCTGCAAAATTAATTGTATATTCTCTTTTTGCAACTCTAAAGCAAAGATTAATAATGGCCAAGAATGCCACCTTTTGAATCTCTAAATCTATTCAAATTAGTGTAAAATTAATTCTATATTCTCGTTTTGCAACTCTAAAGCAAAGACTAATAATGGCCAAGAATGCCACCTTTTGAATGTCTAAATCTATTCAAGTTAGTGATACTAGAGCAATAAGAAAAAAGTGCTTGTACATGATATCCTCTTTTTGATAAGCCATTGGATGCATGTAATTCGTGATTTGCTTCCTTGATGGATGTATCTAATTTTTTATTGGCTTCCCTGATGTTAAAAAACATGAAACTTCACCTAGTAAAGTTTGTATTTCAAAGAAATAATTTTACAAAGTGTATGTTCAGTTTTAACTTGAACAACACTTGCAACATATATCACATTCTTCATTGTCATAGTGCATAGGCACACCCCCATATTTCAAAAATTTCTATGCATGCTTTGTAAGATTTTTGTCATTTTATCACATATTGCCCTTTGACCAAAAACAATGTTATGACAAAGGCTGTTGATATTCCCCTTTAACCTAAATTTTGGTGAATAATGGGGTGAGGGGGTTACCTTTGTTGAAATAGTTAGTGACGTTACGATGGAGATTGTTGATATTCCCTTTCACCAAAATTTTGGCAACAAAGTGGGGTGATGGGTTAGCTTTGTTGAAAAACGATGTTATGGTGTTAGTTGTGATGTTAATATTTATGTTTTGCTAGGCACTAGTAGGTGAATTTACAAATACAATGTATAAGAGATGTGAATCAGGTGTAGATGTAGAGATGTGAATATTTATTTCTTCTTTTATGTATGCTTATTTTCGTATAACAATTGAACTTATTATTGTATTCTTGGTGGATATTAATTTCTATTAATCTTTAGTATAATTTATGATTTGCAAAATTCCTAGATTTTGAGAATAATTAATTTGTGTCATATTTTGTTGTCGTGATTACCATGTTCAGTACTAAGAACGACATTTCATTGCATGTATCCAAGGGATGAGTAAAATCATGGTTTGGGTAGAATATTTGAGTGCAATTGATGTTTAGCATTTCAAGTATTTAGGTTGGAATTTTCTTCTTAATCCCATAAATTTATAGACATCTATAATAATTTAACATCTACATGTCATTTTAATTTACATTTTCATAATAGTTGGTATAATTATTGTTCATATCTTACTAAAAGGTACATATGGATGAAAATGAAGATGACTCTAAGGGATGATTTGGAATATTAAATTGTAGCTAGTGAAGGGAATTCTATCATTGTCTTAGGTGTTGAAAGGATTCTACATTTTCTAAAATCCATCATGAAATTGTGGATGATGGAGTCATTGGATATCCTTCCAAGTTTGTTGGTAATAAAGGATATCTTTTAAATACAAAGCAAGAGAAATAATGGATAGTTACAACAACAACTATAACCATCAAGAGGAAAGTAGACACATTGTATATTGAAACATTTGGATCAAGTATGGTGGAAAAAGCTCCCAACATTGGAAACATTGGAGAGCATGTTAGGAAACCTATGCATAAACAACCAAGAGTTGGAAGTGTGTTGGATTCTATCCGTTGATATGTATTGGCATCCTGGGAAAAAAAGTGAAAAGTTTAATGGAACAATTTGTTGGGGAAAATATTACTCTCCAAGTATCTTTAGAAAAGGGGAAACCTCAAATAAATTTCCATTGTGAAACTTGTGGTGTTACTCATGGAACATGGGAAATACCATTTGCATCTAAAACAATTCTTAACTTCATGAAATCAACGACTCATGAACATAACATTTTAGCGGTGGGAAATAGTCAATTTCCTTCATGTAATGAAACACCACAAACAAAAATAGTTGAAGATCGATTTGAGATTGAACAAGCAATCAAACTTCTAATTGATTTCATCAAGAAACAATATCTTGATTTGTTCAAGGTGGTGGAAGCAACACTTGAAGAATACGAGGACAACAAAAAAGTAAAAGTGGAATGTATATGATGCAATAAATTGTTTTCTTTGGTGCCATTTAGTGGTATTATTATTAGTTCTTTAAATGAACACAAGAAATCAAAGAAGCACATTACTACTCCATATGAGGCTTTGAATAATACAAGTGGGTTGATGACTAGCACAATTAGGAGACCCAAGAGTCCTACCATTGATATGTCTCAAGAGAGTTTGACTAGGTTCTTGGTTCCATCATCACTATTACCATTACGTAGGGGTTCCACAAGTGCAAGTGATTCTACTTTAGAGGTGTTGATTATGCAAGTTTTAATTTAATTGGAATTTGAATTTGCACATTATTTTATTCGTTATGTTATTTGAAAATATTTCATTTTTTAACGTATTTTCCATCTTATTCTAGGTCATTTATCTCCTTTAATGTTACAATGTTAGGGCCATTGAGATCCCTATATTTGTAGAAGTGGGGAGAGATTGTATACAATGGTCCTAATGGATGATCAACGAGGTGGGAAACTATGGGTCAGAGAGAAGCCAACCAAGATGACACTATGTTATTATGGTACTGAAAGATGTATTGACGATACATATAGGCATATTCATTGCCAAAGGGATTCTAAAACATGAATCCCTTTTGATTCATTGATATGCAATTTTTGTAAGTTGATTAATGAATCTGATGATTTTATGATGCGTTTATATCACAAGTCAAGGAGAAACATTAAAAGACATGGGAGAGATACGCGAAAAGGGAGAAGATTGAACCTTTTGACTCAAACTAAACTCAAACTTATTGCAATAGTTGCAAATGATAGCCACAGATTAACAACGCAAGATCTTTGGTGGGAGAGGACGAATGTTGCCACATTAACTATTCGAATGAGGACCCTAAAAAGAAAAAGTTGTTAAAAACTACAGAAATGAAGGATGTCTTCAAGTTTTGCTAGGATGTGTGTGAGGCTCTTAACCAAGGAAAATTACAAGGTAAAGATGTAGTTTGGAAATTTGTCCAAGATATCTTTCACAACTTGATTCCTTCAAAAGCACGGAGAATGTATAATGCATCTACTAAATCCATCTATGAGATGATTACTTTGTGGGGAGGTCCTATATTACATAGCTTTATTAGTTTGAATATGGATGACCCTTCAATATCTATGACTTTAAGGCAAGTTAGAAAATCATTACCATATATCCTAGGGGAGCATGAGTACATTTTTGAGACAGTTGGAAAAGTTCGTGCTTATTATAAATCCAAACATGGTATTGAGGGCCCAATTCCTGTATGCTTGACTGAAGATGAAACCATTGTGAAAAATATGTTAGGTGGGTAGAAAAAAGTAATATATTGGTGGGTTTTTGTGATAAAAAAAAAGACATAAGATAAGTGCTAATCACATTTTTTGGTGACAATTGGTGAGGGCATAACATGCTACAAGATTATTTGTAGACACTTTTAAGAATTGTGTGATTGGTCATTATGCAAGTGTTATTATTGCAAACCCTTTACATGACAAGATTCCTCATTTGGTTGTGGTTCATCCAATGTGCAATAAGTTTGATGCAAATTTTGTTTATCAACAATGGGAAAACATAGAAGACCCATGGAAATGTTTTTTGGACCTAATATTGATCATTACTAAGACAAAATTAGTAGAAGAAGACAACTTATGTTGAAGGATTATTTTTCAACAGTAAATGTTAGATATCAAATTCGTTGGGAAGAGTGGATGCTAACTAGATTGTATCATGGTTTCAAAGTAACAAGATTTCATGACTAAGATTACATCCACAATGACAAAAGGTTAGTGAATCATTTGTTTAGTAGTAGATGAGATTTTATTATTGGAGAAGAGTTGATTAGTTTTAACCATGTCATAATGGTTTATAACACTTTTAAAGTGGATGATCACAAGCTTAAATTGAAGATATAGAGAGGACTAATCAACAAAATTGGGGTTCAACACAACGCATTGCTTCAAGGTATGTTCAGAGGTGTTTGAAAGAGATGAGAAGTACAACATGTGGTAGGACATAGAAGAATTTAGGTGTAAAGACTTATCTAACAATTGTTGCTGACTATATTGATATTTTTATTTCTTGTAGTTTGACTCTTTGAGAAAGAGTACAAAATTCTTCAAAAGTTCATTATTTCTCCATGTTATGGTTATGTTGGGTATGAAAACAATCTCATACTAATGCCAACATAAATTTCATTACTAGAGAGACATATCAAGATTTGCAAATTTCTTGCCACTTTGTAGTTTTTTTGATGAGATTGTTTATGGATCAATACTCTAACTTTCCATATGTATTGCACCTGACTGGGTTAGATGTATGTGAGAAGTTCTATAACAAAGTAGGTGGGATGGTTGGAGCAGAGAGGGATTATGATTTCACTGACTTACTTCATGTTTTTGGAATCCTTAATAGAGTTGTTGAAGAAGAATTGAATCCCCAAGGGATTCATTTTAATAAATCTAATAAAAAATAAATGAGCATTTGGAATAAATTGGACCAACGAATAAACGAGGACATTGACAATTTGTCAAAATACGGTTCGATATCTATAGATGATAAACTTATAGAAGCCCTCAAGATAGGATTGGAGGATGCACATGACATTTTATCAAGTCTTTGCATACAAATACACACACACACACAATGTTCTTGGTGGTTTAAACCATAGATATATGATTAGAATTTTCCAACATTCCAAGTTGTGGATGAAGTAGTTGATGATTCTCCACTAAGTCATTCCAAGTTTATATTCCAATCTTTGTCTTCAATGGTACTAAATAATAGTGAATTACAAGAAACATAAAGTGAGTGGATGCATGATTTGGATGAAGTTTTATATTCCATTGGTGATAATGTAAATATAAATACCAAGCTAGTGGAAGAGCTTGATGGTAAGGATATGTATACATATTGTTTGGTTAGTTAGTTGAATGGAAATATGATGTTATCCAAATATAAGTTGACTAAAGTGAGAAATTGGGTCTACTTTAGGCGAGATGAGAGGGCCCCAAAAAAGGGTGTTTCAATCGGCTTTGGAATTGGATCAGATTGTGTAGCATTATTTGAGAGTGACTCTATACTTGTAGTTGAACGTGCTATAAGAAAAGGTGTTTCTTGAATTACAAAACATGGTGTTTCTTGTGGGACTTCGTACATTGGAAGAGTTCAAAGAATAATAAAAATTTATGGTAATAGGGTGTTTGGTTACCATAATGAAATTGATCTTTTGGATAGGTTGGAAGGCGTTGAGCTTCGATTTTGTTGGTATAGTTGAATAAAAGGGAAACACAAATACACGCATGATTTGACAGATCATCTTTTCATACAACTTGAATCAGTTATAACAATGAACAACTTATCATATAATATTAGGAATGCCACATACAAATTAGAAGAAATTGATCACACTATTTTTGAAGATTTTGTCAAAAATCTAAATAGATTGAAGTTTTCAAAATGTTATACTTTATTTTTTCTTTTTTATTACTATCTTATAGAATATTTATAAAGTATTCTTGGTTGTATTATTGTTGATTTGTTTGTAGCAATTTGATACTCATGTTATATTTTTTGGCCTGGTGTAGTGGATGGTTTGGAAGGTGAATGGTTGGGATAACTCAACATGAAGTTATTGGGTTTCAAATATTTCTTATTGCTTTCTTGAAAATTGGCTCTTTAGGGTTCTTGAAATTTCTACAATAGATTCAAAATGGGCAATTGTACCTTTGGAATATAAAACTATAAGGATTTTAATCAATCGTATTTAAGTGTATAACATCATTTATGTTTTGTATTTTTTCTGGATAATACAATCATGCTTTGTGATGGAGTGAAAATAAGGCATCAAACTTATTGAAGCTTTTAAAAGGATGAAACAAGTTTTTTCATATCATGCTTTGGCAGCCATGCCCATATTAGAGTTTTCAGACTTTGACATTTGCTAGTTCAACATTTAGATTGAATATTACTTGATTTGTATTTCTCAAAATGTGTTTTTTATGTATTTTTATTCATAAATAACATATTTGATTTTACTTTTTCTTGCATAATAAAATTCAAAATTGATATTGAATACTCTACATACAAATTCTATTTTGAAATGGAAGAAACTTGAAGCCATCTTCTTGCAAAGAGCTTAATGTTTGTGAACACAACTGCACACTAATCAATTCAAGTGAAAAACATGGAGCCACCTAGAAGTGAAGATGTTTTATATGATTATGATTTTGAGTCAATGGAGCAAAGTGGGTCAGATAGAAAGGTCTAGGTATCTTTGTTGAAGTTTCCTATAAATGCAATTGGAAACAATTCTTACAGAATTTTTAAGATTATGGTTTGGTCAATGCTCTTAAGTTAAACAAAACCATTCTAATGGTTTTGTATTCTTAATGACGTTGTGTAATAATTATTAAAGTTTTCATTGATGACATCCTTGTGGAAATATTGAGCAAGGAACAACTTGTAGTCAAATAGTTGAAGTCTCGAGATGTAGGGTCTAAAACACTTTTTGTTTTTCACTATATCTGTTGTCATGATGATTTGAATTAAGACTCAAAAAGACATTCAAGATGGCCAACACCATGGTGGATGGATTGTGAATATCATATATTGGGTTTTGGTGGTAGTCTTGATGTTTTTCGTTCCCAATTTTGTCCTTGGTGTTTATGGTAAGTACTGTTATCGATGAAGTTCCTATACTAATTATAATGAACTTTAGTTCCATCAGTCTGACTAGTTTATGCATACTGCATCAAAAAATGTTGATTTTATCGAGAAGATAATAGACACTATAAATATTGCTATATTTTCAATATGTTTCTACAATACTTCAATGATGTTTAAAGCTAACATATGTAACCTGGTCAATGATAAAGACATTGTGGAAGTTTGGTTTTTGTCTATTTTTGTTGGTTCAAGTGAGATTATATTGCTAGACTTCACACATACTTGGAATGATGCATGGGTTCCGAAGGATGAACAATTCTGCTTCATACTTCTTTTTTATTTATCTGATGATGATAAGTTTGTACTCTTGATTTCTTCTCATTTACGATCAAACTTGACCAATGTCTTTTTCTTGCCCAATCCATTGTATTTCAATTTCTTTTAAGGAAATTTTTGTACTTGATCATTTATGTTGCATTTGTGTTAATTGTGGTTATACAAATTCTTGTAGGTACATAACATTTCTCTTTGTATCTATTGTCTGCTATCTAGTGAGATTTTCATTTTCTAGGTTACTCTTCTACTGGTTTAGTCCTTTAGGACATGGAAACAATCTAAATGCTTTCTTCATCGACATTGATACTTGCATTTGCATTTGTAGTCATTGCATTGCATCTTCAAGTACTAGATTTTTTTTTTTTAGTTGTACCCATATTTAAATTGTTGATACATTCGTCAAAAGGATTTAAGAAACATATTCATCTTGATATATGATTGCAAGAATTATGAATCTGAAGTCTATTAGTTTATAAAAGAATGAGGAAACTTGTCATCCTGTAGGATTTAGGTAGTTTAATTTTCCCTGCTTATTTATTAGTTCTAAAAATAACATGATACATTAGAGCAATTTATATTTAGATATGGAAAGTATTATAAAATAAGAGAAGAGTTTTTCCACAAAAAATTGTGTTGATTTTTTTATATAGATGTAATTGTACATATATAAATATATGAAGGCTTAGCATAAAGAGAGACACACTATCTTATCACAATCATCACTAGCTGAAAAAATATCTCAACCACACTAAACTAGGAACTAATTTAGCTCTCATCCAATAACCTCCTAAAACCACTCAAGAAGGATATTCACGTACACACATTTTATACTTGACAATAATCAATACAATATCAAACTATGTGACTAAATATTAGCACACAAGACAAGTATGAGTTAACTATTCTAATACCAAGAGACAAATTGTTTTCTTAAATTATTCCTAATGATGGAATTTGTTTGCCTCTACATTTTTATTTTCAATAGTGCTATGCAAATGTTCGTCAACCAAATACAATGGATGCATGCAATCTAATGCATTTTTCTTTCTTTATTTTCTTGATAAAATTGATGTGATGTATGTAGGTTTTAGCACCTCCTTGGCAATGGTGCCAAAAAGTGATGGGCCAAATAATTGTAACAAGAGTGTTGAACTTCTCAACTTAACTTTAAATTGTCAACCCAATAACATGCTACTTTGATGAGGTATCGTGCATTGTATGTGAAAACTACAAGAAGGCAACTATCTACTAGAAATGAACATGCTAATTCTAGGAATCCAAGTCTTATTCTAACAACAAGAAAGATCCCCAATATCATCCCCTTTACTTTTGTTTTCTTACTTTCATTGTTGATGGATTTGCACCCGGTCCACCCCAAGTCAAGGGCACCAAGAGTATGGGGTGTGGAGAGTGTTTTCCACTTTGTTAGAGAGGAAGAAAAAAACAATTATAAGGGTACCCAATCAACCAATAATGTCATGGAATGATCAACTCAGATTCATAGGATAAGTTGAGATACTAAGCATGGGAGAAAATGTAAAGAACATAAATCAAATATGTAGAAGTTGAACAACTAAAAATAACATGCTATGTAGTGAATGTACTTGTTAGAAAAACAGAATTGAAATGATTTCAAAATAGAGTTAAAACCATCTACTCATGAATTGACATAAAACAACTACCCCAATTTGAAATAATATGCTGGAAAAGTGAATTGAAATTACTGCAAAATAGAGTTAATATATCTACTAATGGAATGACATAAAAAACTAACCCTACTCAAAATGACATTATGGAAAACTGAATTGAAATTGCTACAAAATAGAGTTAAGATAATCTACTAATGGAATGATATAAAACAACTAACCCTACTTGAAATGACATGCTGGAAAATTGGTACATGGAACTAAGAATGCTTACAGGAAATGGTACGTAACAACAACTAATGCTAAAACTAACTAAATACAACTACATGAATGAACGATAACATAAAACAAAGGTCCCTCGTACATCCTTGAGTTGGACCTACTCAAGGATTCTACAAGGAAACTAGAGAAAACAATAAGAGCAAGAGATCTGAAAAACACAAATTCTGCATTAGAAGATTAATTCATAACAAAAAATTGTCCTTGACAAGTTTGTATACACCAACTCCAAATAGAGTTCTCAATGCTAAGAATAACATGACTAATCTAAGAGATAACTCCAAGATACTATTTATACAAAATGAATCATCAATCTGTGATCCAGATGGATACCAATGACCACCCACCTCTTCCATTGGATAATCACGGTTCTCCATCTTGTCGTTTTTTTTTATGATTTTAAGATCCCAAACTTCTAGGGCTGCTTTTTAGGCCCTAAATGATGTTTTTTCGACATTCGAGGGCCAAGGTGGCCATGGTCTACCTCGACCTTGCCGAAAATTGTACTTCTCAGTTAGATATTTCTGATGAGCTAATGTGTGCCCCCAAACTGAAATTGTATTCAAAAGTTGCAGCTCGGGAAGTTGGCCTCAGGGCCCACAAACCTTTTGGCGCTTCACCTCCTAGCGTTAGGTTTTGGACCATTAGGGTTATTACTTTATGTTAAAAGTACATTATTTCGGCCTCTTGTGATATCTTTGGAAAATGAGCATAACTGACATCTCTTTCTCTTCAGAGATAATCTACCACCATTCTAGCTAGTTTGTGTTCTACAACAATATACTATTTTATTAATTAATAGAAATTGGGTTTAACTGCATTGTTGTACTCTATGTGTGTTTCATTTCATTCTCAATATAATCTAGATCAGTGGTATCATATCAATCTACTCCTTGATATTTCTTGGTGCCTGTACCCGACGAGGTCAGGGTATAGAGAGTTGGGTTTCGAGTTAGTTTCACTTGGGGACGATTGCTCTTGCAGACTCAAGCAACCTCCCATGGTGGAAGAAAAAAGATATGGCATAGTAGGATATCCTTTCAAGATGTTGCTCGAGGAATCCCTTGCGTGAAAATCGAAAAAGATGATAGACAACTTCGCCTAGATCCTTCGACGATTGCCGACAACAGGCAAGGCACCTTCAACAAGAAATCATTTTAGAGGTGTGACACCCTTCAAGGTACAAGTTAGCTTTGATATCCCTTTATTTGAAGGACAAATAGATGCAGATGCTTTGGAGAAATTGTTGAATCTATTAAAGGGGTACTACTCTATTCAATTTTTTTTCGACAACGAAAAGATCACCTTCGTTCTCCTTAAATCCTTTCCCCATGTCAAATATTGGAGGGAATGTTACTGGGATAGACATAAAGAAGATGATTCTATGCCATTCAAGGTAGGACCCACTTGGGTGGCCTTTATTGATGCCCTCAAGGATAAATTCTACCCTATTGGAAGCTATGATGACCAGTACACGAGATGGATGACTTTGTGTCAAGAAAGAGACGATACGATGCCAAAGTACATCGATATCTTCCATACCTTGTGCTCAATGCTGGGTATCAGAGACTCCGAACGAAACCTAGTCCTGAAGTACCGTAGTGGCCTACACAGGTACATACAAATGGATATGGATTTATTGGATATCTCCTCCGTAGGAATCACTTATTGATACAAAGTCAAAATTGAGTAGAAATTTAAGTAGTGGAATAAGTGGGAGTTCAGGTCTGCAAATCCAAAACAATAGAAGCATGGTAAAGGTGGCCCTAACTCACAAAACAAGGGACAAATCAAGGAATTCCAACCTCAAGACAATCAATCCAAGCTGCAAGTAAAGAAGGGTAACCAAAAGTTAAAAAAGGACACTAGAAAGTTGTGTGAGTTCCACAAAATCCCTTGGCACAACACAAATGAATCGCTTGAAACAATCATTGTTGGACAAGCTTAAAGAAAAAGATTCATACCCTGATTCAAAGTCTGATTTGGAACATGATCAGGGAAAGAAGATCATCGATGCAAATCCCAATGCTACCATCGCAACAAAAAAGATCCAACCATACAAGTCAAAGGAACTTGAGGAAGGGGAGCACCTCTTCCATTCACATATGTGGGTGAAGGGGACCCAACTAGATTTAATTGTTGACAATGGGAGCTAGAAGAACCTGATCTCAACCAAGGCCATCAAGAGATTGAAGTTTTCAACGATGCCACACCCCCAACCATACACTGTCGGTTGGTTGAGCCAAGAACGAGACCTTTGTGTCAACCAATAATGTCGCTTGTACTACAACATCAAGACCTTCAAAGATGAGGTACTGTGTGATGTTGCCCCACTTGAAGTTTGTGATGTTCTTTTAGGACACATTTATATATGGAAACATCATGTTGTTTATGAGTTTCGACCTCATAGTGTCATTATTTCTTTGGGAGCTCAACCCTATAGGGTACCAGAGGTAGTTCCGACTACTTCAATTTCCTGGAGATTAGTGCCAAAAGATAATCTCTCATATTGTGAAGTTTTTCCTCTTCATGGTTTGGTCTGAACGTGAACGAAAGGTCACTGCGACCACCACAACTTCAACACACAATATCTCTACAAAAAAAAAATAGGTGGACAAGATTTTAGAGGAGTACAAAGACCTCTTCGCTTCACCTGTAGAGGTGTCTCTTCATTGTCCAGTAACCCATCTCATTGACTTGATACATGGTTCCCACCCCCTTACCCAATAGTCCTATATATAGATGCTTCCTTTTAGTGAATGAAGAAATAAAGTGTCAAATTCATGAGCTCATCCAAAAGGGCCACATTCAATCAAGATCCTCACTTTGTGGGAGCTCAATTGTGTTAGTACAGAAGAAGGATGGGACATGGTGGATCTGTATTGATTGTAGAGCCTTGAAAAAATTCACTGTCAAGAACCGATACCCGATCTACCCTATTGACGATCTTTTTGATCAACTTAAGGTTGCCAAGATCTTTAGTAAGATTGATCTGAGGTCAGGCTATCACCAAGTTCATATAGAACCAACTGGTGTATGTGTTAAGGGGGATAGATTACCAATGATCAACAACATGGATTAAACCCAAGGAAGATTCCCAATTATACTCTTCTCTGTTTGATATGGAAAAATCCTCTGGATTGTGGTACGTAAACCTTTCAATGAGCTTTATATATTAGTCAAATATGTTTTTTCAATTATGTTTATAATTTTTCATGATGTAGGTACTTACTTCAGGAAATAGATCCTAATCTAAGAAGTTAAAGGAAGTATGTCAACAAAGGATAACCCTCAAAGACAATAGATGAAAGTAATCAACAATGTTGAGATCTTTAAGAAATAATTCTATCAAGAAGTTGTATTTGCATGATCAAATTCAGGAAAAGACAAAGATGAAAAGAGAAAGAGATTCTTCATTTAAAATATAGTAACTAGAAATGGTTCTACAATTATAATTTGTACTTCCAATAAATAGTTCTATAGAAAGCTATAGCTAATAGAATACTCTCAAGAGACAAACGAACATTTACCATTTACTCCATTAATGATCACAAAGTTAATTCTATAATTATTGAAGTATTAAATGGAAATCTATGATTACAAAGAATAAAGAACTAATAAGTAAAGAAATATTGAAATTTATATCTATCAATTCATGCAATTATACAAGATAATTTGATTGGATTGAAATCCTTACTAGACATCTCTAACATGATAGTTTCTTGTAGATTAATTCACAACACAAGTAACACACACAATGGTTTCACAAGAACTCCTCAACGCCCGTGGAGCTTTCAAATTAAATCTTTAAAATAATCCTTCAATTATATTCAACCATTTTTTTTTCTAAAACCAAAAGACCATTTTTTAGAGGCCGATCTCTTTATTTACTTGCATTACAATTGTCCAAAAACAGTAAATTGAGATAAAATAGAAATTGAAAAATTACTAATTAGAAATGAGTCAAGTTGACTCGTGTGATCTAGAAGTCTCAGGGCTTGCATGTTCATTGATGTATGTTTCCCACTCTGAGTATAGATCGACACATCTTTGACTAAATTGGAACTTGTGCTGATCCATCTGTATACTTAGGTTTTTCTTACTCTCTTTATATCGCCGAGTATACTTCTCAAGTTTAGGTGCTAGTTGCTCAATTCGATCAACAATCTTCATTGCTCCAATTGCAAACTTCTGCAGATGACCTCATCCAACTGTAGTTATCTTTTTTTATTTTTGTCTAATATTCATCGATAGTTCTTTTGAAACCCGCTAATACCTATTCAATCAGATGAAAATATGTAGGTGATATGAACATTGGCAACTTGAGGTCAATCATTGTTTGATTGATCTTCTCCCATGTTTGATTACAAGCAGACCACTATTCTTCCATTTGATTCTTTATTTCTTCAACAATATCCACCCAATACCACATTGCTAAGTGCATCCTAGATGTGCTATCATTTATCAAAATGTCAATGCCATGATATTCTTCTCCTTGGTCCCTCTGGTTTTCCTTGATGAAATGAACATGGTCGAGGGCCCTATAACCCTTTTCGTTCCATCAGAGAACTTATTTATGTGCTATTTCTACTAGTAGGGTTTCTTCTTGAAAATACACCAACTTTCTAAGAAGTTGCCTTGAATTAGGAGGCACTTATCATCTTACAAAAAATCCTTGACCAAGTTAGAAGCTTCCCCGACTTCTTGATAGTATTGGAATTGATGCTGAAGTGATGCTACTTATTTTATGGCTTCTTCCAACTCCATTTATTTTGAAATGAACTTGTCTAATGAGGCATGCGAAATGACCATCCCTGCTGAGACCAACACACTCATTCAAGTTCCTTTTGCATCAAGAATGGCCTCCTCAGAGGTACATAGTATACCACTGTATACTATGAGATTTCTCTTCCGCCGCATCCTTCTAATGATTGATTTAAGCTTTCGATCATATGCGAGAGAATCTAAATTGACCACTTCATCAATTGGTTGGGGTACAGGCTGATCTCCCCAAGACAATATATTCCTTAAACAACCAGGAATATGGAATTTTTCAATAGTAGTTTCCTTAATTTTCTCCCAAGGTTGGGAATCTTGAGTCTTCTTTGTTGTCTGAGTTTCTTGAGTCTTCTTGGCCGTTTGATCTTCTTGAGTTTTTATCCTATGCAGAGGATTTCTCCTCTTCTTTCTACTTCTTCACTGTTGCATTCTCAATATCCCCAATATCCTTACCTTCCCCAACTGATTGAGTTTGTTGGGGATATTGTGGCTTCAAAGTTTCTTTTGGGGCCTTGGGATATGTGATCTTTTCAATTGGAATGTCGGTATGACCCTTATCCAGAAAAATTAGCGTTCGTATGAGAACATTATGCCTCCCGCAAGTTGACCTACCGTTTTTACCACTATGGTACAAGAGGATACCACGCCAGCCCTCGTTACTCACACATATGGGGCTAGCCATGTGAGTACTTTCAAGAATATTCTAGAAGGTTCACAACCTTATCACAATTGAGGGTTGAGGAAGTCAAAACCCTAACCCTAGACAACCATTGGTCTATGTTAAATACCAAGCTGCTAGGAGGAGAAAAGGTTCCATTCTTTAGCATTGTATTTGTTCCATAGTTGAGTAGAGTACCTAGGAGTGGTATTTTGAGAGAATAACAAAGGATGAGAGATTATATCACAACCATATAGGCGACAATGTCAAAGACAACTCCACAAAGAGTGATTCTTTCTTTGTACTTGCATTTGAAGAAAAGCGAGCAAAGCGACCTCACCTTCTCATTGGGTTTTCTCTCATATTGGGTTTCCCAGGTTATATCTTGTGCTTATTTGTGGATGGTGTGTGAGTATTTGTTTGTGTTCTCTATTTTTTGCATTTCAGCTATTTCATACATTTCAGCAGAAAACCGATAATTAAATAATATGAGATCTAAATGAAATTAACCTTCACAGTAAAGGTTTCAATATTTTTATTAGATCTGATATGACAAACTGTCCAATGGAATATTCATGGAAGTTTACAGGTAATAATGGTATTAGAGCAGGTTTTCTTGGGGTCTTTGTGGAAAGTTACAGGTATCCAGGAATCAGTTTAAGAAGAAAGTTTGCTCATAACGACCCTCAAGATCCAACATAGGAGAGATTTGCGAGGCTGGAAGAGTAAGTTGTTGGCATATCTCACAATATGTCCCTCCTCATTGAGGCTCTAGAAAACAAGCTCATACTATTCAAAGAAGTTGGAGGCACGAACTTAGAGATCAGATTAGATGGGAAACCGAGGGATAATGAAGACCCAGAAAATGAGTCACATAAAGAACCCGAGAAAGAGAAACCGAGTTCCAGTTCCATAAACCCTTCATAATATTTATTCAAGATGGAAGCAAAAGTGAACATAAAGCCACACCAAGGTGAGATCGATGCATTAAATCTGAATCATTGGTTGCAACAACTAGAAGTTTATTTCAACGTTTACCATATATATGAAGAACAAAATATATCATTTTCTAGATTGAAGTTAGAGGGCTATTCTTTAACCTGGTGGGAAATCCATACATAAACAATTAGGTTGGAGGGTGATCCACCATTAAATAGGTGGGAGGACTTAAAAATCCTAATCAAGTCCCAATTATACCCTATCGGTTATGTACAGGACCAATGTATTCAATGGCACTACTTCATGTAGAAGCAAGGGTAGAATGTACATGAGTACACCACTGAGTTGAGAAATATGGCCATCATGTCAGGTATCTCTCCCAAGAGCCTAGATGTTCTCCTCAATTATTTGGGGGGTTTACCTAGCCATCTACAAAAGCAACTGATTCTTTTCAAGTCAAGGACAATGGACAAGGCATGTGTACATGCACATTATTTGGAAAACACAGGCCACAAGAAAGGGAAAGCAAGCAGTTCCAAGCAGAAAGAGAACCAGGAAGCTTCCAAGGAGGGGAAGA
>ML820237.1:59301-69544 GCA_009831015.1 Picea engelmannii
GAATTTCTCAGAAGCTCATAAATAATACAAATCCCTCTCTCACTGGTTTTCCCCTTGTGGGTTTTTCCAGGGTCGAAGTTAGACCAAAATTCTTTGTGTCTATATTTTCTGAGTTTTGCATATTGCTGATATTTTATTTTTGCATTGAAAACGATGTTCATAATCCTCATGTTTCAGTTCTGAAATTTATTTTCTGTTAAGTTTTTTAGAAGCTGAAACTCCGCTGTGAGAAGATGCTGAAACACCAGGCTGTAGCATATGATGAAACATAGTGCTGAGTCTTAAGCTGAAACACCGCTGTGAGCAGATGCTGAAACACCAGGCTGTAGCATATGCTGAAACATAGTGCTGAGTCTTAAGCTGAAACACCGCTGTGAGCAGATGCTGAAACACCAGGCTGTAGCATATGATGAAACATAGTGTTGAGTCTTAAGCTGAAACACCACTGAGTATATGCTGAAACACTAGGCTGTAACATATGCTGAAACAGTGTTGAAACTGAGTTTGGCAATTAAATTTGACTGAAAAATCAGCGAGACTGAAACTGGGTGGGATTTTGAAAAAAATTAACATTAAACCCTTAACAAAATCACAATATTCATAAACCAATGTGAGTGAGAAAACGTTTTGACTTCACAAAGTTTTTTGAGCTCTGACGACTCTAAAAATTTCGAGACTTCGGGACTTCTGGCTTCGGGGTTTTGGTCCACGAGGCTCTCACACTCGCTTTCAGGTTTTGTGTCTTCGGTACCCAGGAGTTCATGATGCAGTGACTCCCAACCCCTTGTCACTCCAACTCTCGAATTCTGAAATTCCGATTTACTTTACTCTCTGGGCCCACAGTACAGCTGCCGCCCTTAACCACGGTGGCGCGTGGCACGTTCAGGAGGGTCCATGTCACCTTCAGTGACGTCATCGGGTCCCACCATTCTTGCATGTCTTCTCGACTTGCTGGCACGTGGTGCACATCCATGTGTCCACATCCATTCCAATCGAAAATCCAACGGTTAGACTTTTCTTGGATCCACTACGCAGATCCTTTCGGCGTTTCGGGGTTTCTGGCATCGGGAGTTCGTGCATCCACACCTCTCGAACTTCTGTTTGCCGAAATTCCAAAATTGCTGTCTACTCTTCCACTTGATCCAACGGTCAAGTTCCTCTCTTACGATCTACGGTGTAGATCGTTTCGAAATTTTGGGTTTCGCTATTTTGCGACTTGCAAAAACAAGGTTCTTCCCCTTTGGTTTCCCGGGTGCCGAAACGCCGTCTGGCAGCCATGTGTTCCCCCCGATGGATGGTCTCGACGATTTTGGGATTTCGCGTATCGAGATTTCGACGTTCCTGTGCAACTCGAGAGGGTTTTTAAACCCTGCGCACGTTTTCCAGATCTGACGGTCACGAGGGTTCTCCTTTTCCCCGAATAGATCCTACGGCTCCAACACTTCTGGTGTGGATTTCTCTCTCTCCCTGTGGTCATATGCCACCCCAGTTGTGGTTTCATAACACCGCTACACCTCCTGAGCTTGGTAACACGGTCAAGTAACTCCTTGGCACTTAGGAGCATTCAAAGATCCGAAATTGGTCCTCCAGAAACTATTTCTCCTCAAATCCTCGGTCCAAAGACCACTCAGTTGGCCCATCTAGGCTCAACATCGAAACCTTGGCTCTGATACCATTCTGTAACACTCTTTCATACTGTAACGCCCCCATTCCGGGTCGGGTAGGTGCTACTTCGCGAAATAACAATCTCATACTTAATTCTATATATAAGACATGAATTTAATCAAATGAAACACATTTTTTTTTATTTTTATACTAGGGGAATCGGTAACAACGGCAGTATCATACTCGCGTGACACGGGGTCGAATCCTGCCGGCTGCCTTATAAACCCTAGGGAGAAACGCACAGCCCGCAAGCACGCCCTCCGAGTAAATCGGGGTGATAATCGACCTTGAGACCTCATTTTACATAGTTCCTTTCATTTACACGGCACTTGCCAATCGGTCTACACCCCTGCGGGCCAAATGAAACACATTTAAACTCAGAGTAAATATAATAATTACTGCTATTATAAATAATCAATGGCTTTAACATTAATTCGTATGCACAACATAATACATGATAAATATAAATACACAGACATGCAAAAACGTAATTAAAAAATCATCTGGTACTTATCTTTGAAACGGTGGTAATTCCACCAACCAGGTGCATGCCTTCCACGAACCTCCTAGCCTTAGACCACGCTGCTCATCAAGCTCAGCAGTGGGTCACTCCCGAGCTGGGACTAAGCTCCACCCCAAGGTAAGGAATCCTAGGCTAGGCTGAGGTTACAGGGAAAACAACACAGAGTGACTGGAAGGATTCTTCCCAGGATGCCATCTTACGTCCACTACTCCCAGACTGTCATTCCCCACATGCTTGTTTCACCCAGGAGTATACACCTTCACAAGAACAGTCCATCGATGCTACACCTCCCTCTCTGGTTCTCGGCAACAGGCCGGATCAGGAAGTCTCGGAGCCCGAAGCTGGTGCTGGACACTCTCTGGAAGAAACCACTTCCCAGCAAACTCTCTCACCTGGAGAGAGTTGTTCACAGGCTTGACAACCTGCCTCTTCCAACAACAATCACCTCCCTCACCTGGAGAGAGATTACACACAGGCTAAGCACGAACTCACACTAGCCAGTAAGCCACACGCAGTCCAGCATTGCGTGGCCACAACAACCAACTGGGAAAATGGACACGGGCTTCCCAAACAGGCTCAACAATCACGAAATAGACTCACTGTTTTGGTTTCAGGATTGCACAAGGTGTACAGAGATTCCACGCACAGGCTCAAACTGTTCAGGCAAGGAATGTACCACCTATCTCTGAAATCAACACAGGCTTTTCAGCTTTCAGGGATGCACCAGGGTATTCTTGCAGAGGTCAGACGGGACTCACGTTCAGACGGTCGACGGTGGAATGGAAGAGGAACCCCCATCATGGCTCAACTCAACATTTTTATATGCATGTTCTTGGGTTGACACTTGTCACCCATGAAACTGCATGCGTTCCTTCCATTTGGAAGTTGCTTGTCCTTCCAAAAAGAACTTAGGATAAAACATATATTTCACATGGTCTTTTTGGAATAATATTAAAATATTATTCTCAAGGACTTAAGCCCCTAGGATCAACACTTAGCCCCTCTTCCCACCTTCCATCCCCTAATCCCTTGCCCACTCTGTGGAAGCTTAGTCCCCATCACTCATTCATTGTGGTCGGTCTACACGCGACGATGTTTATATTTTTATTAATAATGTGCATAGATACATGTACAAAATCAGGCTCTTGGCCTTCAACACTTAGGCTCTTTGGCCTAATAATCACATAAGCCCACCAACTTATATTAACTTGGCTCACCAGCTTATAAAAACATAATTACAATTCATTTCATAAACATGATTTACAATAGGGCCCGGCCTTGGGGACATTACATGGAGTAGGTCCTACCTTCCATAGAGGACTTAACAATATATGCTCAGACAGAGTTAGCATAGGACATAGTTTTGCAGAATAATTCTAGAACTACAAGACATGGGAAGCATGACCTTTGGCAGATTGGGTTGAAAGGACAACTTCCAGGCAAAAAAAAAGGGTACTCCAGGGAAAAGGTAGAGGAAAAATTTCCTCACCTCATTCAGTAAAGCTTTTGGGGACCAAAAGCCTCTCTAAATGGGGAGATATGATCTGGATTGGATCATTATATTATTTTTCATCTATCTCGATGCTTTCAGAGTGGAAAAAACTGGAGGGATCAACTTGCAAAATCATTTTCGTGGCAGGTCCCAATTTGGAAAATTTAGGTCGAAAACCGTCCGAAATCTTCCAAAGCCATTTTTAGACATCAAACGACCTTTTTTTGGACATGCTTCCTACCTTTAGAGGAAGATTCCATTTTCTACACTCAAAGAACTTTCCAACAATGCATAAAACACCTCAATCAAAGTTCGCATGTGAAAGTTATGCCTTCCACAATTTGATCTATCATGTTGACCACCATGGTACGAGAGGATTCCACGTCAGCCCCTGTTACTCATGAATATGGGGCTAGCCATGTGAGGACTTTCAAGAATATTCTAGAAGGTCCAAAACCTTATAAAAATTGAGGGTTGAGGAAGTCAAAACCTTAACCCTAGATGGTTATCGAGCTATGTTAAATACTGGGCCGCTAGGAGGAGAAAGGATTCCATTCTTGAGCATTGTATTTGTTCCATAGTTGGGTAGAGCACATAGGAGTGGTATTTTGAGAGAATAAAAGAGGAGGAGAGATTCTGTAGCAACCATATAGGCCACGATGTCAAAGACAACTTCACAGAGAGTGCCTCTTTCTTTGTACTTGCATTTGAAGAAAAGAGAGCAGAGCAACTTCACCTTCTAGTTGGGGTTTCTCTCGTATTGGGTTTTCCAGGTTATATCTTATGTTTATTTGTGGATGGTGTGTGATAATTTGTTTCTATTCTCTATTTTCCGCATTTAAGTTATTTCATACATTTAAGTCAAAATCTAGTAATTAAAGAATCTAAGATCTAAAGGAAATTGACATTCATAGTAAATTTTTTTTATTAGATTTGTTGTGACGAATTGTCAAGTGAAATATTCTTAGAAGTTTTCAGATCAAGTTTAGACCCCTGATTTGAACCAGAAACCTTTGCAAAGGAACCAATCATTTTCGATTTATACCCTTGATTTGAGCTAGAAACCCTTGTAAACTGGTCAAATTGGTTAGTTTTCGCAAAATTGATCCAATTCTGATAACATTGAAAGCTACCAAACTCCCCGAAAGTTACACGCTTTCTCTCTAGAAGTACCATGAGGATCGTCATGTTGTGAGATATGTAGGCAAATTATCCTTCTAGCTTTGAAAATGTCTCCTTTGAGTCATCCCTTAGATTGCTATTGTACTCATCTGACATAGCTAGGGTTTGAGACTTCTTTCTTTAAGACAATTTATAGATCCTACAATTTCCCATAAAACCCCCAAAGAAGGTTGCTCTAATACCAATATGATTTGTAAACTACCATGGATAATCCACTGAAAGAGTTTGTCACAACATCTTACAAGTTTCTACAAACTCTTCATTATGTAGTGTTTTACTTGAGATTTAGATTTAACATTACTAGCTTAACACACCAAATATTGAAATAAGCCGAGACTAAAAATAAAATAAAGCTAAAGAACAAATACAACACTATCCATGCAATAAACAGAAGACGTAACTTGGGAAACCCAGTATGAGAAAACTTAGCCAGAAGGTGAGGACTATGACTTGCTCTTTTCTTCTCAATTATGAAATGAAAATACAAAGAAAGATGAATTCACTATGAAGTTTCTAGGGACACTATGGCTTGTATGGCTACCATACGATCTCCTTCTTCCTCTCTTTTGCTTCGATACCCCACCCCTTTGCTTTCCTCAACAATGTAATAGTAAATCAATACAACAAGAATGTAACCCTTCCTTTGTTAATGGCCCAATATTTAACATGTTCTAGTCACAGTCTAGGGTTAGGGTTAGGATTTTTGCATGTCCCAACTCCTGATTAGGGTTAGGATTTTGGACCCTCTAGAATCTTCTTGAAAGTCTGCATGTGAATAATTCCACATGTGTGAGTAATGGGCATTAACATGGAATCTACTTGGTACCATGGTGGTTAACAACATAAGTCAACTTGTGGGAGGCATAAATTCCTCATACGAACTTTGATTGAGGTGGTCTTTGCATTGTTGGAAATATATCAATGTGCAGTACAACATCAAGAGGTTGAAAACTTTGTTTACAAAGATTTGACCCCCAAAATGTTGTTTAATGCCTCCAATAGGCTCCAAAATATTTTGGACCCCAAATCACCAAAATAGGCCTGCCCCTGAAATGGGCCCTACAAGCCAATGGCTCCAATTTCTCCACCCATAAAGCACTAGAATAAATGGAAAATTATATAGTGACATTAGGTGGCTAGAGATATTCTTGAAGCATTGATGTAGCTGTCAAGCATCTTTCACAATTTTATGCATAAATTTATGTTTGCGAACCCTGTGCACCATGGCCTCATGAATATATTTTGTTTGATCTGATATCTAAAATTAGTTGTTAGTATAGACATCTACTCTCTCTACTATATGAAGAAAATTGCACACAATATACAATAAAAGGTGCTAGAGCTATGGTTTGAAAAAAAAGCTCGAAATTTATCATAAGAACAATAATGGTAACTACGAAATTTGAAGACAACAACGCCTATAGTTGCAAAAGACAAAAATGTGTCACCTCTCCCATTATAAAGATCAAGTGGTGAGCAACAAATCATAATCAATGGTGAAAGGAAACATCCAACATATGTCATCAATTTTGTGCATAAATTTCAATTTTATCATTTGACCAAGACTACAATCAGTTGTTAATGATAGACATCTAGTATCTCTACCATCTGAAGTAAATCATCTTAGCAGCGTTACCAACTTATGCCCTCTAGCATAATTTCCATTTGACCTAAACTCTACAATTAATTGTTAGCTATAAACATCTACTATCTCTACCATCTAAAAATATTATATACATTGTATAAGAAGTGGACCAACATATAAACATCCCATAGTGAGCACATGTTTCTTGCTCAAGAGAATATACATATAAACAAATTATATAAAGAAAATTGGAAGGATCAAGCCACCTCATGGGAATAGCTTGATTCTCTTAGATTTTCAACTTTTTGAATATTGTTTTTGCAATTTTTTTAACAACTATTTTTGCAATTATTTAACAACTTTTAATAAATAAATTGAAAGTTCCTATACATAAATCCAAGGTTTATAGGTTCCTATAAATGAACACTGAGAAAGTTCTTAACCTTTTACTAAGAAGGTTCTTAACCTTTTTAGGGAAGGGGTAGCTTGGCTAACCCAGATCAGTGCGACCACATATAAAGAAGAAGCAGAATTGTACTAGGAAGTTAACAACTATGGTTTAGGAGATTGTGTTGGGTAAAGTCAATAAGAGTTAGATATGATCCAAAGGGAAGTTTGCAACTATGGTTAGTTTAGGAGATTTTGCAAGTTTATTTTGTAGAAGATTAAAGAGGGTTAGGTGAGTATGACTTGGGAAGAAAAGTTATCTTTTTACATGTTTTACATGTGGTTTAAGGCATTTTGACTGGATATTGATTGTTCAACAGGAGCAACATATTCAATAACAGGAGTATTTTATAGACTTATTAAGGACATCATATGTCACTTATAAGGAATTGAATGGGTAACTAACTAAAAGTTATTTAACAAAAAGAAACACAAAATTGAATACTAAATGATTATGTGGATGAGGAAGGGAATGGAAAAGACATGAATAACTCTATCAAGGAAAAAAAAAAACCTACTTGACCCCACAATCTAACTCTACCTCACAACAACTCTAGACTAAGAAGTTAAATTAAACAATATAGAACACATGTCATGACTCCTGGTCAGATACAGGTAGCCTTAACCTGCAGTAGTTGATGTACACCTCTCATGTGCAAAGGACAAAAAGATAAATTTTTTTTTTATGAATCTGTTTCAAAACAATGTGAGCATCGCTAACGTATGAAAATCCAACTTTATTGTAATAAAAACATATGATTTAACAATCAGTTAAAAAAGTTAAAAAGTGTGGGAAACCAAGTGGATGGTAATTCAGCAAGCCTTTTTCCTAATTTGATACAATGATAGGATTATAAGTGCAAGCTTATGGCCTGAACACAAAAAGATTGGAAAGTATCATAAGAAGGATACTGATACCAACGGAACCTGAAGAAAGTAGCTGCACCTAGAGCTGTATCTCGGTCGAAAGCCTTTCAAGTACCTTAAGCTTCGTTGTGGACAAATGTAGATCCCCCCAACAATGAAGCTCCAGTAGAGCCCCACAAGAATTAAGCTCTAACCTCAACGCAGGAAAACCAAGTACTATGAAATTAACCAGCTGTGGGCAGTTCACCGTTACTGACCTTGCACAGGAAGTAAAGTCTAAATACTTGATATTGCGTGAAGAAATTTTCAAATTGCTCAGCCCTACACAGTATTTCACTGTCAAACTTTCAAGAAGAGGGCATTTTGCTACAATCTGTTCAAGTATCTCGTCATTCATATCGATGTTTGATAGAAAACAGGTTACAAGCCATTTGAAACTCAGAAAATAAGTGGGGAGTCTGCTAAATTCAAAATATTCAAGCTTCAAATATTTCAGGCAGTTGCACTAAGACAGAGAAGTTGGAACATGCTCTGGAAATCCCTCAAGACTTTCCAGAGTGATTTGTTTCACTCTTTTCAGAGATGCAGAACAAACCCATTTCGAAAACAAATTGCCAACGTCTCTCTTGCCTATCCCATACAAATGGAACGATGAAATTTCCAAACTTTCAAGTTCAGCGGAATTAAAGAAAAAATATGATCAATTATTTCTACTTTGAAGCAGAGAGTGGAAAATTTGAGATGGGTTAAACAAGTCCAGAGAGATCGTCATTTGCGCGATAGCAGAGAACATCGTATTGCATCTCTTAAACAAAGTTTTGAGAGAATGTGACAGCAAAGTAAATTGTCATCTAAAGCACTCAATCGGTCCCTTTGTTGGGCAGCGGAAGCAAAAATAGAGCATAAAAAATGAGAACAACAAAGCAAACACAACACAACAGCAATCACACAATTCACAGAGTGATTTATGTGGAATGTGAAAATTCAATGAGGAAAAAACAATGAGCAATGATAATCAATATTCTTTTATTCAAGGGAGAATTACAATAGCCAACCCATGCATACAACCATCCTTTCCTCTCATACCCTGCTCTCTGCTCTTTGCACAAGCTTGCACTCACATTGCACTCACACCTCTATGGGTATGCTCGTATATATAACATCTATCACTGAGTTACACAGACTGATCATGAATAGATCACATAGTTACACAAACAATTCATAAATAGATTACATGCATCGCATGAGGAAATTCGTTGGCATGTTTCCAACAATTTCCACTTTGACAACAATTTACCTGATGTATCATGCCCTTAATTCATTACCTTTTCTGCAAGAGAAGCCAAACACCATCACAGCTCCGCAACTTCTCTAACAATACCGTTACATGAACATGCTTGCACGATTCACTCTAGCGTGGACCATTCTGTCTCCATCAATAACCTGTCTAATAAACCGATGCACTTGTCCAAATATCATGAATCATAACCACAAACCAAATCACTGCAACCATTGTAGGTGATACTTGTGCTTCTGTGTTTGAAGCACCCATTTCCATGCTCTTCACCTGGTTTTTCCATGTGTCTACTGACACCACCAACTGCATGTGAAATGCTGACCATTTCTCCACCGCAATCATCAAACTTCCTACTAGCATATAATACTCGAGACATATAACCCTTTTCTTCTTCATCAATTAGGACATAAACCTGAAGAGAATTTACAATGGAAAGCCAAAGCGATTTTACCAGTGTCACATTATTCATACTGAATTTCCTAAGTATTTTCACCACGTGTTTCTGTTGTGATAATCAATCTTACCATATTTCATGTCTCTGTGTATTTCCATGCCCAAGATTTATTTTGCTGCTCCTAGATCCTTCATAACAAACGTCCTAACCAACTGAGCCAACCTGTTGATCTCAACCATGCTTGTGCTTGCAACAAGCATAACATATAACACCAAGATAATGGATATACCATAAATACAATGGTTATACTCACTTCTTGTAAAATTTGGCCCACCATGAAGGAATCAAACATCTTGTACCATTTTCCTAGCATGCTTCAAGCCATACACTAATTTTTGAGTTTGCAAACAAATCTTCTGTTGCGATTCTGAACTAACCATTCTGGTTGTTCTATATACATCCCCTTATCCAAAAAACTCCATGTAAAATAGTTTTAACATCTAGTTGTACTATCACAACCAGTGCTAACACAACATGAATAGAAACAAGCTTTTAACAACCGGTGAGAAACTTTCATGGAAATCAATACCTTCCAAATACCTTTCTGCTACTAGCCATGCTTTGAACCTTTCATATTTTACTATGTTTATTTTATAAAAGGAGATTCATCAAACACTGCATCTTTGTCCATGATGATTCTGTGGGTAGTAGGATCCCACAGTCTGCACCCCTTAACATCATCACCATATCAAAGATCTACCTGTTTGATCTGGGTCCTACTTAGAAAGATG